>JAGFMF010011861.1:4853534-4916699 GCA_019455555.1 Galemys pyrenaicus
CTCCCCGCTCTCTGTGGTGAATCCTCTCACCCCCCCACACCTCTGGTCTGTGCCCCAGTGCTTGTATGCATAAATAAATAAATCTTTAAAAAAAAATAATTTTATCTTAGTATAGGGTTTTCCTCCTATCCTAACAGTTTGTATCTTTGGTTGTGAGCCCTTCCTGTACATTGTAATACTTCTTGGATCTTAATTCTTTATTGTAAACCGTAAGTTTTTCTTTTCACTTTCTAAAATTATGAAGCAGTAAATATACAGTGCATGAGGTGTATGTCTTTCTCTTTGTAGTGAGAAAAAATATTAAAAAAATATTTTTAAGGGAAAAGCAAAATGGTACAGTCCTACTTAGAAAAGACATTGACAGATTTTCATTTGGGCTGATGAGTTCGTTGTCTATCACTGCTCTTTCCCCTGTGACTGATGGGTTCAGTTACTTTTTGCTTTTGCTTATGGTGCCCTTTGTTGGCCAGAAATGTCTCATGTCCACACAGCTTCACTTCAGGGTCAGCTCAGGTGTCCTCTCCTACCGCTGTCTCTGCTTCCAGTGGATCGTGTTCCTAGCTCTATCAAGCTGCTGACCACATTATATTTTAATTATTTACTTTTATGTCTGACTATCTGGGGAAACCTGAATCTTGGTACCATTATCTTTGTAAATTTTATTGAAAATGTTGACTGCTCATTAAATATCTTACTGAGTAATTACCTATATAACCACTCAGCTCACACCTCTGACCCATTATTCACTGTGCTTGTCTGTGATCACACATTCACCCAATAGCACAGGAATCCATG
The DNA here is from genome assembly GCA_019455555.1 of Galemys pyrenaicus. Classification (NCBI taxonomy): domain Eukaryota; kingdom Metazoa; phylum Chordata; class Mammalia; order Eulipotyphla; family Talpidae; genus Galemys; species Galemys pyrenaicus. The sequence goes on from JAGFMF010011861.1 coordinate 4,854,330, forward strand.
CTTGGCCTCGAGCTCCTACTCTAGCCAACCAAGCTAACCTGCCCAGCAGTTCATTGTAATCAACTAAATCCACACTGAATATAATGATCTTAGACTAGTCTTGAGCCCAAGATTACCCTTCCTGGTAGGACTGAGATGTGGCAGGAAGCTGACCCCTAAGCCAGCCCCTCCCAGTTTATGGCTGTTTTGTCAACTTCAGACTCTCAAGTTTGTTACTTATTACTCTTAAAAGATTTTCTTTTTTCCAGGGTTATACTTTTGTTTTGTTTTTTTAAGATTTCTTTATTTATGCATACAAAAGGTGGGGTACAAGCCAGAGTCGCGGGAGATGAGAGGAATCACCAGACAGAGTGGGGAGCAGAACAGGCAGACCGACTGAAACACACTGCTGAGGGGAGCAGTGGGCAAGGCAGGAGAGGTCTGCTGTGCCATGTGGGTCCCCTCCCTGGCCAGCAGCAGGGATCGAACTCGTGGAGCAATGGCTGTGGTTTGCTTCATAGTGCGTTGCTTAACCCACTGCGCCACCAGGGAGGCCCTGTTTTGTTTTGTTTAAGTTACCTCTATCAACTAGTTATTATACCAATTTAATTCTGAACTAAAAAATAGCAATTTCTTCTCTTTTTTTAAAGATTTATTTATTTATGCATACAAGAGCTGGGGTACAGGCCAGAGTCCAGGGCGGTGAGAGGATTCACCAGAGACAGAGTGGGGAGCAGAACAGACAGACTGACTGAAACACACTTGCTGAGGGGAGCAGTGGGTGAGTCAGGAGAGGTCTGCTGTGCCATGTGGGTCCCCTCCCTGGCTGGCAGCAGGCATCGAACCCATGCTGCAGTGGCTGCAGTTTGCTTCATAATGTATTGCTTAACCCACTGCGCCACCAGGGAGGCCCAAAATAGCAATTTCTTTATGGCAATAACAATGGATTTAGTGGGAAGCAAAATGTAGAGGGTCTGAAAGCAGTGGTATTTCATTTTGAATGTAAAAAAAAGTTTTCCTTGGAATCCAGTTAATTTCATTCCTAGAAAATAGAAAGATGATCTTTGAGACTCTTGGATGCATCCTAGACATCTTATGCATTATGTAGATGTATTAGGTTTTCACCGATCAGCAATGCAGTTATGTCTCATTTGATGAAATATCAATTAGTACTATTTCAGACTGAGTTGCATGGTTGAAACATGTTTCCAGTATCTATCACCATCAGGTTACTATGAGAATTATTTATTCTTTCCACTTCATACCTTTTAATTAAGCTTGGAGTGGGGGAGGTTGCATGGGAAGGAGGAGCTGTAAGAGGTCAATACAGTTTCCATACCAACTGGATATAATCATGGAAGGTCTTGCTTCTCCTTCTGTAGTCATGGAGACCGCTCGATTTTTCTTTAAAACTGTGTCTTCATGATGAATTCCTGGGTATTATGAAACTTTGTGAAATAGTATAAGTGCCATGGCTTGCTGTGCACTTGAACACGCCTGGGTGAACCTTCACAAGGCAGATGCAGAAGCTTTCGTTAGGTCCAGGACAGGTCATGTGAGATGAAGACCTTGTGGCTTCCTCTCATAAAAAAAAAGAAAAGAAAAGAAAAGAAAAAACTGATCTCCCAGGCCTCTTGTCCAGGTCTCTAGGCTTTTCTCCAGGTAGGCCAGCAAGTGGGTTTATTGAGCCCTTTTCTAGGACAACTTTGTAAATAAAAACTCTAATTCCGGAGTTAAACCAAGCTAAATTTATATCCGGTGCTGACAAGTTACTCTCTGCCTCTGTGATTCCAGTGTAACATGAGGATGCTAATTACCTACTTTGCGTGGAGACTGGAGGGAATAAATGGGAAATAGGTAGAGCAGCACGCACCGCGTTTATTATATCAGATGCGGCTTGATCAATGGCTATCACAGTTGTTGCTTTTGTTATCGTTGCTAATGCTCTTCCTCTTCAGTGGTTCTGCTGTCTTATTTTCCTTTTAATCTTGGATTTTTAAAATGAGCAGTCTGTGATTCTCCCGATTTACAGGACCAATTATGAGTTCACTGGTATTTGTAAAGTTACTTCTTTTGTTAGCTGTACCTCAGGCCACTTTACTTTCCTATTGAGTTAATCTGATACCAGATAAAAGTAGATTGGAGACTGCTGGGCAACAGCTGAATGAGTTGAAGGAGCTCACACTAATAAGAATTTGAAGCATGGTTTTTAGTAATCTAAAAAGATTACAGTAATCAAAATCCAAAAGAAAAGACTTATAGTAATAAACACTTTGAACATTGCATAGCATTAGGACAATTTTTCTGTCTTTTATGATCAGCCTAAACTTTTACTTAAAGTGGAGTTTCAGAAAATGGCCTAAAACTTTTTTTCTAGTGCAATGAGACTTGACAAATTTAAAGCTGATTTGGAATGACTTCCAGATTATTGGAAACTAAAATATGTTGTCAGTGGATATTTCATTTTTAGGCTCCCATGAGATGACTGTACCCCTGAAAATGTAGGTGAAACTGTCATTTTTATATACAGTCTTAGCTAAATGACCTCAGAGTGTTATCAGTCAGGTCAGTATTGGTATTTTTATAGCCCCAGAGTAAGTAGGGCCTGTATTGACTACTGTTAAGTAGCAATGAGTTTTAGGAAGCCCTAACAGAGATGGTGCTGGCTTCATCCTAGGGGAAGAATTCTGTAATACAGGGATGGGTCAGCTAACTTTGTTCTTTAGAACAAAGCTACTCGGCTTCTGGGTATGTCTGGAGTAGGCAAAGTGCTCTGGTGATAGAGGTATGGGAGTCCCCCTTCTTCTTTCTTTTTTTTTTAAAGATTTATTTATTTATGCATACAAGAGCTGGGGTACAGGCCAGAGTCCAGGGCAGTGAGAGGATTCACCAGACAGAGTGGGATGCAGAACAGACAGACTGACTGAAACACACTGGAGGGCAGCAGCGGGTGAGGGAGGAGAGGTCTGCTGTGCCATGTGGGGACCTCCCTGGCCAGCAGCAGGGATCAAACTTGTGCTGCAATGGCTACAGTTTACTTCATAGTGCATTGCTTAACCCACTGTGCCACCAGGGAGGCCCTGGGGAGTCCCCCTTCTGTCCCCATTTATCAAGTTCATTTACCAAGAGGTCAAGGGGAACTAATTAAACAGGGGGCAGACCTTGGCTGAAATGAAAAATAATAAGATGTATCTTTGTACAGTTCAGAGGTGTGTGGGGGGTGAGAGGATTCACCATAGAGAGCAGGGAGCAGAACAGACAGATCAACCGAAGTACACTGCTGAGGGGAGCAGCGGGCACAGCAGGAGAGGTCTGCCGTGCCATGTGGGTCCCCTCCCTGGCCGGCATCAGGGATCAAACTCATGCTGCAGTGGCTGCGATTTGCTTCATAGTGCGTTGCTTAACCCACTGCGCCACCAGGGAGCCCCCGAAGTAGTCATTTTTAATGTGGTCACACATTAATGTGATCATTCTGAAGGCCAAAGTCCACATATTACTTTCATGTGAGCTTTTTATGCTTATGGTATTTTAAAATCAATTTGATGAGCCGTAGAAAGAGAGCCTCAGCTTTCATCTTTCATACTCCTGCTGTGAAATGTCCTTTCAGGTGATTTAAAAAAAACAGTGGGGGATGGTAATCTGTTCTTAAAAAATGCAGTTTTTGTGAGATAACAGTAGCTAACATATTTTTGCTACTGAATATTTATCAAGTCAAATTCAGCCTAATTACTGGAAAATCTTGCCTAAAGAAAATTGAATAAAAAAAATTGAATAACATTATCTTGAGGTGCTAAATTGAGAAATTTACATCATTGTTTCTAAGACACCTTTTAAATCAAAATAGTTCAGGGCCTCCCTGGTGGTGCAGTAGGTTAAGCAATGCACTGTGAGGCAAACTGCAGCCACAGCAGCACGAGTTCGATTCCTGTCGCCAGCCAGGGCGGGGACCCACAATGTGCAGCAGACCTCTCCTGCCTCTCCTGCCTCGCCCTCTGCTCTCCTCAGCAGTATGTTTCAGTCTGCCTGTTCTGCTCCCCACTCTGTCTCTGGTGAATCCTCTTACCTCTCTGGATTCTGGCCTGTACCCTAGCTCTTGTATGCATAAGTAAACAAATCTTTAAAAAAAAAATCAAAATAGTTCATTTATGAAATGAAGTTCCTTTCTCAACTAGCTCTAAAATATGATCACCTAAGATCCTTACCTTATACATGTTTGCTCAACTATGTAGTATTTAAAATAAAAAAGACCTCAATTTCCAGTGACATAGTTTGTGTTCCAGAAGTTCCTTTATAAATTGAATGTTTGAAAATAAAATAAACATATCCCCAATATTTAAAAAGATCACATGTGCAACTGGTAACCTACAAAATCCCATTTAACATGTAATAGAATCTATAACATGTTACAGAATCTATGAAAAAATGTCATGAATTGTCCATTCAACACTTTATAAATTTCTGTATTAATAATACAAAGACTTGTCCTCAAATTGCTTATCTTCTGTTTCAAAAGCAAGTTTTCTTTCTCTCCTGATCCCATCTCTCTAACCTCTCCTTATGTAGTGATAATTTTTTGCCTCGCTTAGTCCTCATGGAGGTCAAACTAAGTATTACAACCTCCTCCAACCTACAGAAATTTTTCCAAGATTTTTTTCACTGCTGTAAAAAAAGGAGGTAGAATAACAAAAAAAAAAAAGTTTCAAGAACTCTTGGATTTATGCTTTGTAAAGCATTTGTAAAAACTAAAAAGAAACATTGCTCCCTCATTCATACTTCCCTGGCACTTCTAGAAGTGCAGGTTTGGGGGGCACTCACTGTAGTGAGATTCATTCACGTTTCACTAGAAAATTTAGAAAGTTCTTTTGGCAACTGCTTCTCTGACAGTGATGCTGCTGGAATTTTGCTGACCATTGGTTGTCTTAGAACAATTTTTGGATAAAGAGCAGGATGGGGAGGCATGGCTGTCTAGGTATAGTGCTCCCTGAGATTAACAGGGAACAGCCTGCTAACAGCAACTCTACTCCCTACTTCCTCTTAGTCACTTTATTCCCCCCGGTTCACCTTCTTTTCCTTACAAAGAGCTATCTCTATAGCTTTATACTCTCCATCTCCCTCATCCTCCTTCTGACATCTCCAGTTATGCCAGCTACCAACTCCCAAGTGAAGGGTATTCCAAAGTGCTTAAAAGAAAGGGGTCAGTTTATCAGCTTAGTTTTGACTTAGCTCCTCATGTGACCCTTAAGCAGAATTAGATTTGTAATTGGATTCTCTTGTTTGAATGGATATAGCATAATTTCAGTGAATATATATAATGGAAATATGCATAAATGCTGTCATCAGTGAACCCATTCGCCACTAGTGTTCCTAGTGAATAGCCTATGTGTCTGGCCTAACTGCCCTTGCCAAGTTGTGAAGCCTCCACACGGTTGTCTTTGTGCTTTGAGAGCTGGCAGAACCCTATAAAACTGCTCTTGTTTCCAGACCTTTTGTTTTCGCTTTCCTTTTGTTTTCATTGTTCACTACATGTAGATATTTGAAACTTCCAAATTTTGGGTTCTCCTATTTGAGGGATGTATCCAGTGGGACAAATTAAAGAAATTGAATGAGCAGCTCAAATAAAATGCCATGTGTAGTAGCAGGGAAATAGATAGCAAAGTGAAATGTTTTACCCTTTTTCTTTACTGCAGAAGACTAGAGCAACATTTTGTGATTTAAATAAATCTCTTTTTCCTGGCCTGATACTGTGTCTTTGGTTGTTGCCTTAAGCATATCAAAGCCCTTGCTTAGTCATATTTCTTTGTACTCTGGGTGATCACCTTAATTATCTAATAGGTTGGGATGTATTTTCAGACCACAGATCATACGTACCTGGAAGCCACTAAAACTGAGTCCTGTTACGGCTTTTGTGCCAGCCCCCAGCAGGGGCCAGCCCTGTGCATACAGCTAGAAGAAGCAGCTTCAGCTTTCTGCTCTTCTTGGCAGTGCTTTGATTCTGGCCTGTGATTCTCTCTTGAAGTGGGCATGAAGGTGACCAGGAAGTGTTCTGCCCTTTTGCTGCATTGTGCCATTTCATACGCAGAGTAAGTGCCAGAGAGGCAATTTTATTTGAGTCCAGCCCAGTATGCTCTCCCATCAGAGTTGGCAGAAACCGTCAGCTGGAACTGATACAGGTTTGACTTACAAAACGGAGAGGGGGGCCTCCCTGGTGGCGCAGTGGGTTAAGCAATGCACTATGAAGCAAATCCCAGCCACTGTAACATGAGTTCGATCCCTGCTGCCGGCCAGGAGGGGAACCCACATGGTGCGGCAGACCTCTCCTGCTGTGCCCGCTGCTCCCCTCAGCAGTGTACTTCAATTGATCTGCCTGTTCTGCTCCCTGCTCTCTGTGGTGAATCCTCTCACCCCCCGCCCCACACCTCTGGCCTGTACCCCAGCTCTTGTATGCATAAATAAATAAATAAATCTTTAAAAAAAAAAAAAAAAACGGAGAGGGGAAGAAGTAGTAAATATATCCACAAGAAACAAACCTAGTACGTGTGATTCAGTCCTAACATTGCAGCTCCTGTGGGTCCCCATCCTGCTTTTGTTCACTGTTACTCCATCTCCCAGGAAAGTAAAGGTTCCTTAGAAGTGGTGGAGTCTAGGCTGGCAGAAACAGATGTGAAGGCAATTAATATACATACTCTAGGGTTAAGACTTCGATGCTGGTGATGATAAAAGCTCAGTTAGGGCTGCGGTCTCACATTCATGAAGACTTAACCAAAGGTGAGCTAGGGGATATGGGTTCACTTAGGCATTTATTGGGATATTGGAAATGGCGAAATGCAGTGTTGTTAAAGAAGATTAAGTTATATTACCAAACATGAAAGTGAACAGAAGAATATATAGCATGGTGTTGTGAGTAAATAGAATGCAGTTATGTATGTGTGTATGTGTACATATATAGATGTTTTTAAAGGATAATGCCTTTTATTTATTTACATAATATTTAAATTTCATAACTATGTGGTAAATATCTCTTTAAGACAAAAAGAATAAATGGGTTACCTAGGTAATGAAATTATGGGTCTTGCAAATTTTTATCTTTATAGTCTTTCTATAAAATACTAACAGCTAATAAATTTCTGTTTATTTTTATAGGCAAGTGCACAATTAATACTTTTTCTGATGATACATTTAGAGGGCAGCTGATAAAGGAGGTATTTAGTCTTTCTGCAGCCAATCTGCAAGTACTCTTTCCAGCTACTGAGATATCGTACTAGGGCCTCAGGACACTAGCTAGTAGAAAAGAAGAAGACTTGTGGCTCCAGACATATCAAGAGCTATTCTGGATGATTAGGTTTGCTCTGAGAATGTTTCACATTCCTGTCAGAAAGGCATTGATTTCTATGATGTCTGAATCTCTAAGGAACTGTTTCCGTCATAAACGATGTTATTGGAACCTGAATCTGGCATCTTATTCATTATTTTTTACTGACTTTAATCCTCCCAATGCTTTAGTATCAGCAGTCAGCTTTCTGACTTCTGGAAGAAACTAGAACACATAGATTCATGGTGTTACCAAATGAAGAATGTGCTCAAATGGGGACTATATGCAGTAATCTTCAGTTTGGAATGCCTTAGACTTTTCATTCCAGACATTCTAAGCCGTTATCTAAAATACAACATACCAGATATATTTATCATCTACCCATCACCTAGTTTTGCATGCATTGTTTCTGATTCATTCGTTACCCTTCTTAGCCTTTTATTATCCTGATCCCTGAACTTAATAGCAAATTCTTCCGTTTTCTTGAGTCTCACCCACCGCCAAAACCTGCAGCCATCAGTGATGTCTGAATTGGTTTAGAGAGCTGACTTGTGGGGGAAAAGAGAGGAAGTAGAAGGGAGAAGAGCAGGCTGGTACTGGTACCAAATTTTGGAAGACATTTGGCACTTATACTTCATTCTGTACTTAGTTCATCAGGTTAGGGATTTTGCTTAATTGCAGTACAAAATTTTAAAAAACACCCAGTGATTTAAACAAGGTAAGCATTTCCTTTCTTCTTACCTATAAGAAACATGGAAGTGAACAACTGCTGGTACTTGTTCAGCTGCTCAGACATGTCAGAGTCAGGTCTCTGTTAATTCCTTTAGCCCTACCCTCATACCTCCTGGCTATACAGCAGACATTTGGACTTTTCATTCCATGCGTGGAACATCGCAACCATGTTCAAGGCAGGAAGAAAAGAATGGGCAAAGAGCAAATGGGTTCTTGCCACCCGAGTCTGCTTTCCCTTTAAGTAGCATTCCCACAAATCCCATATAACAAGTTCAGTTTATTGTCTAGAATTGTATCCCTTGGCCAATCAGGATTCTGTTGGGAAAGAAGTTTCAGAGAGTAGTTATTTATCTGGTAGCCAATGTGGAAAGTGACATGGAAACTTCCCTGTGCAAATTGGTAATAGGAATTTCCAAGACAAAAATGTTGTATCAAACATTTCTCTCTGTCTCTCTCTCAACTATAATCAAGTGCTCTTGATTTCTTCCCTTGCTTCTTGGGAGACTGTCAGTATTTAGAATTTTTAGAAAAATACATTCTGAAAATAATACAAGATAGGATGAAATTAAATGCTAAACAGTTTGAGTCAAAGTAATGTGTGAGGAGTTGGAATATCTAGAAAAGATTTCATGAGAGAGACTTGAGCTGAACTGTGAAAAATGGATTGGTTCTGTGTATTAATGACAGCGGTAGATTTGTGATATTATATATTTATCAAAACCCAGATCAATGCCAAGAGTGAATTCAGCTATAAGCTATGGCTGATAAAGATTGAAATGAATGTACCATTCTGGTGCAGAATGTTGGCCTTGGGGAAGGTTGTGCTTATGAGTTTCATGGGAAATATAGAACCAGGGTTCATAGAAACTCCACTTCCTACTGAGTTTTGCTAGGAACCAAAAATGCTCTCAAAACAAAGGCCAGAGGAAAAAAGATGGATTGGGTTTAAATTGTTGGGGATATGGTGAGACTGGGGTTTTAATGATAAAAAAAAAAAAATGGGCAAAGCCCCAAATGTAGACTTGATGACAACATAGGTCAGCATGATGGGATCAGGTAGGCAGAATTAACATAAGAAAATTTATTTAAGATATTTTTCTATTTTCTGCAGAGGAGAAATTTGTTGATATTCTGCAGCCATGTATTTCACAGATTAAATTTATTCAGATGACCTATTAGTTATAGGCTTAAAACTTTATTCACCATCCTCTGCAAACTTCTACTTAAGACCCTGTCCACTATTTATTTGGAATTCCTTCTAAGAACTGTACAGTTTCTACTTTGATAATTTTATTTTGCATTTAAGTGCCAGAGTTTTTCTATTTTGCAGCCATTTTGTAAAATATGGGAATTAATCATTTTAGTTTTCTTTAAATCATTATCCTGTTAAAAGCAAAAGTCGGGCCTCCCTGGTGCATGGTGTTAAGTACCGTACTATGAAACATACAGCCACTGCAGCACAAGTTCTATCCCTGGCTAGGGAGATGACTCACATAGCGCAGCAGACCTCTCCTTGCCTCACGCACTGCTCCTGCTCCCTTCGGCCATGTACTTCTGTCAATCTGCCTGTTTTTGCTCCCCACTCTGTCTCTGGTGAATCCTTTCGCCCCCTGCGCCTCTGGCCTGTACCCCAGTTCTTGTATGCATAAGTAAATAAACCTTTAAAAAAAAAATAAAAGCAGGGCCTTCCTGGTGGCGCAGTGGGTTAAGCAACTCACTATGAGGCAGACCGCAGTCACTGCAGCACAAGTTCGATCCCTGCTTCAGGACAAAGAAGTGACCCACTTGGCGTGGCAGTCCTCTCCTGTCTTGCCTGCTGTGCCCTATGCAGTGTATTTCTGTTGATCTGCCTGTTCTGTTCCCAGCTCTGTTTCTGGTGAATCCTCTCACTGTACCCCCACACCTCTGGCCTGTACCCCAGTTCTTGTATGCATAAATAAACAAATCTTTAAAAAAATAATAAAATCAAAAAATCAAAAGCAACTGTTTCCAGTTGGTTGCTTTAATTAAACAGTTTAATAAAATTGAGTTCTAATTATTTTCCGTTCCCAAGTTATTTAAATAGTTGCTTTTAATTACACATTGAATTTAATTGAATTGGGTCTAATTTGATAAATTCCCTCTCCAACTGTTAAAATACAGATGGATAACTATTATCTCTACAATTTACCAGTATATAATTTCACCATGTAATTGAAAAACTATATATGGTTAGGTTTTTCTCCTTTTCTGTACTTTGCCCTGTGCTTTGCTTAGTCATAAACATTATTCATATTGTGAGACAGAGGTCATTCGTGTCACAGCCAGTGTTATGACTGATGATAAATTGCTAGGAAAGTACGTCACCCAAGGGAATAAAGAAGCTTGTCTTTTAATCTGGCTTTTATTAATGCAGATGAAAATACAGCATTTTCTGTTCTATTTATAGTGTTGCCATCTGGTTAAGGGGAGATTTTGTTGTATTTATTGTTTGTTTTTTGGGTTCAAGCCTTTCCAGTTGAATTTGAAGTATATGGTTTTTATTTCTGTCAGCTAAATGTATCAAAAGAGTAAAATTGCTTCCAGGTGATTTCTTGTAGTTCCCACAAAATACATGAAACATGTGCTTTTCACCTAAGATGGAGGTTTCTTTGACATTTTTTAACAGATGATCAAACAAATCCATTAGTTTGCTTTGGGGATAGGTTGGAGTTTACACATATCTCAAAGCTGAGATGCTTGTTTTGTTGCTGTTGAGATGTTTTCAACAGAAGCTATAAGATTCTCCACTTTCTGTATACAATATACTCAATATTCTGAAGTATTTGGAATTTGTCACTCTTAATTCCTTAGACACTACAACAGGACCTGGGCAGAACTGCAGTACAGTCATTTGATCTTGTGTCATGCCTTCTAGGGTTAAAACCATTCTAGAATGACATTACAGATTTTCTTTCTGGACTTGAAGTGAATAGGAGTATGATCTGACAATTCTTTTCACATTTTCTCTACAGTTTTAGCAGCCATCAAAAAAATGAGTAAATATGTTTCCATTTCTTTTTACTTGTCATTAATAATTTTTCTCCCTGGAATTTTACCATAGTCAGGGCACACCATCCACCCTCTTTATCTCATTTCCTTCTTCAAGCATTTACTCAATGTCACATGTGACAGATACTGTGCTAAACACTAAAGCTAGGAAAACTGTAAGGGCATGGTCCCTCCCCTCAAATTGCTCTTGAATGGTGGAACACAGTCTAGGTGTTAAAGACACTGAGGTGTTAAAGACAAAATGCCTGTCATTCCATTTATTTGGAGACCATCTTTAAGTTTAGGCTGTATGATTAGCCATCAACTCTTTGAAAGTAAACACATAGCCAGTTCCTTCTCCCTATTCTGATAACTTTTTTGATAGAACTATCTTTTGCTGTTATGTATGTTATATCTTTCCTATAATGTGTAATTCAGCAAACAAAATTGATATTTTTTAAAAAGTTATACAGCACTATTTTATCATCTCATGTATAGACTTTGACAATTCAATGCAACTGCCTCAACTTCTTTACATAATGATGAATTGTATTGATAAAATAAGTGTCTTTGTGTTGGATCTGTATTATGTTCAAAGAAAAGACAAATTTCTTTTCCTTTAGGTTGTATGTCATTTTCCATTACTATCATCATTTTGTTCATTATGAAGATATGTAGTGATCAGAAATGACTTTCAGTCACTATTCATTGTTGCTGAATGAGCCCCTCCCCTCAATTGCCAAACTCCACACCTTCTTACAAATAGCCTTTGGTCATCAAGTCATAGTGTCATAGTTTTTTATTCTATGTGGGGTGTGTGAAATACAAGGAAAAAAGATATCTTGACTGAAGTGTTTGTCAACAGAATGAATAAGTAAGATGAGTTATATACCTTATTACAAAATAGTCTTGTTTAGTTATCTTTGTCTTTACAAGAAATGGTGATAAGTGTTCGATATTGTTCTTACTGCTCTGTCAGATGAGATGTTCTTACTGCTCTGTCAGATGAGCTGTGGCTAGATGTTACACCATCTACAAAAGTGTGTTTATCATGATGTAGAAGGGCACATTGGACTCAGTACTATTTTTTAGCATCTGCAGTTACTTACATCCATGGCTCAAAACGTGCAAGTTTGTATGGTAAGGTAGCTGCTTACACTTCCTGGCAGTCTACAAAAGATTAAAGACACTAGTCAGCTACTCCCCACCTTTTATTTCCTTGGCCTACCCTTCAAAACCACCTCCGACATACTTCTCAATTCCATATTGCCCCATCCACACCACTGCTCTTGTTCCTTGGAGTTAGTAGTTGAGGTTGGGGTCTTAGTTGCTGTAGGATTTGAAGCAGAGACCCTTGCTGCCACTTCAACTCAACTCTGACTGTACGGCTTCTCAGCTACATGCTTAGGTTTCACCATGTGCTCTCATGTCACTTTTTTTTGGCCTAATGTTTAAATAGTTACCTTTTGGCACTTGTTAAGGCTAAGTGGAGAAACTCTAATAATGATAAATTAAACAGAGAGTTGAGTTTGAAGAGGTCTGTTCTTAGGATGTTTCCTTTTCTTGTTTAAGATAAACTTTTTTCAGATGACCTTTTTAAATGCATTCATTCCCAGTGGGCTTGTTAGACTTCACATTTATCCAGAACCCACAAAAACTAAAGCAGTTCACTGGTACAAGTTCCATCAGACTTCCTCTCAGTGACTTTTCATTGCCTTAATAATAAAGCCCAAACTCTTAGAATTCAAGGAGCATTGACCTCAGCCTGTTTGGCTAATTTTCATTGTCTGACTGCCTTCTTAAGCCCACTATTGTTATGGGACAGTCCCTTGTTCTTGCTTATATTCTCATATCCTCTCCTCTCTCTCTCTCAATTAAATCCTGGTTTGTCTGATGATAACTGTCTTGAGCTCTGATAATTACTCTACAACTTCACATCAATCATGAGGAATTTAAGAAAAAGCTCTACATTGTATAGAATAATCCAGACAGGCATTAGGAGTTAAGAGATTGCTTTATGTGCTGCTTGTTCTCATGCACAATTCATAAATAACACTGGAAAAACTTAGTATCTACGATTCAGATGTTATGATACCCCTGGAAGCTATATTAGAATGAGAGTTTGCTTTCAAATAAATGAGTAAAAGTATTATAAAGTTGGAAATTTTACGTGAATTACCTGAACATCCCTATACTCTTTATGATTTTTAAAGCAATGATATTCAGTTACTATAGTGGTATTCTCAGGGAAATTTTTTTGGCAGATGGATTTTCTGGTAAGCTTTGCTTAGTGTTTCAAGGATCTCCAAGACCAACCCCACATTTTGTATCTCAGTAGAAAGACTCAGAACCCAGCCTGTGGTCATACTCATGAAAATTTATGATAGCAAAAGGATTTAAGGCAAAAGCGGGGGGCAGATCTTTCTAAGGAATTATACTCTCAGGCCTGCTATGTTAACTTTTTCCTGCATAGGTAGATTAAATATGAAATGGAAACACACAAAATTGCCATTTAAAAAAAAAATTGGTGGAATATTACATGTGGTTTAACCTCTGATTCAGTCTTCTAGGTTACTCTTCCACAGCTGTGTAGATGGCCTGGAGTCTGTGTGTGCCCAAGGACCAGTTGAACAATATGGTGAAAAACCCATACGGACCTATAGTTGAGGACTAATCTATCCCTCTGTTCCAGCCCACACTCCATATTTTACTAAAAATAGTAAAAAGTACACTGTCCTGTGGCATAAAGTCCACATATATTTCACTGAGATTTAATCTCAGGCTGGTTTCTGAGATTAGAGTCAGAAACGGCTTACAAGAGTAAGCATTTTTACGACATCAAGCTTTTGTTGGATCTGTCACTTGGATCGATTGAGGGGAGACATTCTACTCAAACCATATAGCAAAAAATAGAGGGAAAGCAGCGAGAACCTGGTGGCCTCTATGGGCAGGCATTGCTGGGAATGAAGTCCTTCCGCCCTTTTGGGGATGTGGTGAATAGGGGTCATTTGTGCCACTTCCGCGAGCTGCAGAACTTTGGCTGGATGAAAGCTCCACGTCTGCAGCCATTGCGTTTTGTTTTACAGTGATTTAGAGAGAGACAGTCCCAGACCACAAAGGTGCATTTCTGTATCCTTCCTCTTGTCTTTACGCTAACATTCTCACATATGATGCTAATGGAATAAAGCTTTCAAGCCAGTAGGAAAATCAATAAAGATTTTATAAGGCTAGAGAAGATTTATCAAGCCTTGTAGTATATCACTCAGTTTTCTTTGTTAAAGAATGAAACAAGAGAGATTCAAGTAATACTGAGAAGTCACCTGAGTTGTTAAAAGTGGTATTTTTTTAGTGGTAAATTGACTAATTGTGTATGCCATCCTAGGCTTTTCAGATTCTAAATCTTGGAAATCGTAAAATGAATAAATTCCTATTTTCATTGTGTTCTTAAGCATTGAAATTCCCTACACTTTGTCTAAAAAAGAAGTTCATAAGTTATTTGTCATTAACATGATGGGGGTTTTTAAGGCTTATATTCACATAATGTGAGGGTGACCATTGTCTCACCCAGTCCAAGAAAGACCGATGATACCGCTTTACAAACCAGGTTGTACCCCACAACCAGACCATTAAGTCCAGCCCAACTGAGACCCCCTCAGGAGGTGTGATTGTAGGTAACCTGAAACACCTCTGAAACCAGCCGCTGAGCCAGACCTTCCTGTCCCCTTGTTCCCAGAACCAGTGTCACCAAGTGACCTGGATTTGCTTTTCCTGCTAGTGCTGTGGGAGCAAAGCCCTGAGGAAATAGAAACCCAATATTCCACTTGGTGTAGGGAACAGGAAGAGATCTAAAAAATACTTTCTCCATTTATTGAGCCTTGAAGTGAACCCTGCAGTCTCACTGATTATCACAACTCTGAGAGCAAGTGTTTTGGGGGGAACTAAGACATAGGGTAAGTGATGTGTGAGGACTTCACCACTGCCACCCCTCCCCACCCTCTAAACACACAGCTACATACTGGCATTTTAAGTGTGGGAGCCCAGGACTACTGTGGCAGATTTAAAAACTGTCTGGGATAGAGATGAACTCCTGAGACTCAAGGCTGATACAGTTGGCAGCGGTTGAGCTAGAGTGTGTGCAATAAAAATCAGATGTAGATAGACTGGAACTCAAGCAGCCAGTCCTCCAGTTTAATTGAAATTTATTTTCACATTTGAGTTTCAAGGGAAAGCAAATTACAGCACCCACCCTATCGAAGACTTTTGTGGGAATTATACAGAAAAGGCACTGTGCCGACCTGTTGGGGACTCGTTGCTCTCTCCTTCCTGGTCTGCTGTTACCTGCCGCTCAGTTAAGTTTCATATTTGTTGTTAGGCCCTGAGGGTGCTACAGATGCTCACTCACCAGAATAAGATTGAATTATGTCAAACATACCAAGGCAAGAGAGGAAAACATTTGTAATATATTCCAAATAAATTATTCCAATGATCTTTCCATTAACTAATTATAAATAAAAGCTCTCTGAACATACTGCTAGCTGTGGCTTTACTTCCTGTGCCCTGGAGGTACCTGTACAATAAAATTATTATCAAGCTACTCTGAATCTATGTGTCACTCTCTGTTGATCTTTCTTAAATGTTAACTTCTTTCTGGGCAGTTTTAAGAAGATTAACATGCAGACTAAGAGCAAGGGCTATTCTCTCTATGAGCAACAAAGGTTTCAATTAGAGTTAGGTTTTAGTTTCTAGGAGCTGCCTCAGACGTTGTGAGGTGATTGGCCAAGACTGAGTGATACAGGCTTCACCTGCTGTGTGGTGCTACCTGGCACCCTGTGTCTGGTATGGAGCATGAGATGACGTCTTAAGCATTACAGAGCCCCTCACACTTCCAATTTCCCCCCAGGTTGATGTCGGAACCTGTCCTGAATCTGTTCAGACTCACTTTGATTTGTCCCCACCACGCAGCATCAGCCCGCACCCCGATAGCAGAGGACTTTGCCAGTGGAGAATTGCCTATAAATTATTTCACAAGTGGCAACATCCTTTAGAAACCTTCACTGAGACCTTTTGCTGCTTTTCTTTTTTTAATTGGACTGTCCTTTATTGCATCTTTGCAAACCTCTCCCTAAAATATGGCAAAGAAAGCTCAAGCCTTAAACCAATCAAGCCTTGTGTTTGAAGCTGTTATTTAAAGCAAATAGATGGCTTGAAATTGGGCAATAGTAAAGCAGTTGCATAAGTTACTTTTTACTATTTGTCCTGTGATTTTCCGTGCTGGCTAATACTTTTATGTATTTGACAGTAGACTTACTAGTATTTTTTTTTTAAAATACACTTGGGTTACCATTTTTAAACTTAGTCTACCTAAATCCTAATTACCACACTCTTTCAAGTTCAAAAACTTCAAATAAATCATTCATTAGGCCAATTCTCTGAGCCTAATGGAAGAGACACTAAATATGTGCTATTTCAAGAGGTAAAGAATATAAACAAAGCAGGATAAGGCATGGGGAATGATGAGTGATGGGGATGCTGTTTTAAAAAGGAAAAGGAGATTTCCTAATACCATATTTGAGCAGAGACCCAAAGGAAGTGAAGGATCTCCACCCATGTTGATATCCAGGAGAATGTTTCAGGCACATGCAAAGACTCTAAGATGGACCAAAGTCATCAGTATGAGAGCAGAGTATTTAAGAAGGGAAGTGGTACTAGGTAATGAGTAGCTTCTAGGCGATGACAGACCCGGAATTTTACTCTGAATGAGAGCTGGTTTTAGAGTGTTTTGAGAAGAGGAATTGATTAGATTTATGTATCACTGCCCTCACTTTGACTGCTGATAAGAAAATAGACTGAAGGATCAGTGATTGGATGAGGTAAACTAAGAAGGTGTTACAGTCACTGGGGAGGAAATGCTCAGTGAGGTATCTGTAGGGGTGGTAAGATGTTTTTCTAAGGTAGAACTGAGAAAATTTACTAATGTATTGAGTATAGAGAATGTCGAGAGGATGTATTGAGAGGAGACAAGTGCAGGATGACCCCAGGATTTGGGCATGGAATTGCCTTAATGGATGGGAATTCTACTTGCCAAGCAGGTTTCGAGGCAGGGAAATTCAGGCTTGGTTTTTGACATGATTTCTATCTTAAAGAGCAACAAATATCTATCCTTTGAAAATATGTTAAATACATTAGTACACGTGAAAAATTTACCTGGCTCTGTAGGACCACTTCCATATATAACCAGAGAATTGTCTGGTATTTCTACCCTTCCTATCTTTCCTAGAACACATTTCCCTTAGTCTCTTTAATAAATTTTGTTGGTGTGCCTCCCTGGTGGCGCAGTGGGTTAAGCAATGCACTATGAAGCAGACCGCAGTCACTGCAGCACGAGTTCGATCCCTGCTGCTGGCTGGGGAGATGACCCACATGGCAAGGCAGACCTCTCCTGCTTTGTCTGCTGCTGCCCTTGACAATGTATTTCTGTTGATCTGCATGTTCTGTTAATGGCTCTGTTTCTGGTGAATCCTCTCAACCCACCCCNCCCCCCCCCCCCCCCCCCGCATACACACACCTCTGGCCTGTACACCAGTTCTTGTATGCATAAATAAATAAATCTTTAAAAAAAGTATAAAAGTAAAAAAATAAATAAATTTTGTTGTTGGGCCTCCCTGTTGGCTCAGGGATTAAGTCTCAGCACTGTCAAGCTATCTCCAGTCACTGCAGCATGAGTTCAATCCCCATCCAGGGAGGTGACCCACATGGTGCAACAGACCTCTCCTCTTTCACCAAGTGCGCCCCTCAGCAGTGTATTTCAGTCTATCTGCCTGTTTTGCTCTCTGCTCTCTCTCCTGAGTCCTCTCAGTCCCAGCACCTCTGGCCTGTATCCCAGTTCTTGCACACATAAATAAATAAAATATTTAAAATAAAGTTTGTTGTTGAGCTTTTGTTGGAGGCTTTTTCAAAATCCTACCAAGTTACATTCCTTTTGTAACTCTTTATGGTCCCTTTTTGGTGACCTGTAGTTATGTTCTTAGAACTTTTCGGTTCCTAACGTGAAATTTGTACGAAGTAAGGTCGATTTTAGGTCCCAATCATGCTTCCACTTTGTTGCTTTACGAGTGAAGTGGGACAGCTGGTTCCGTTCATGGAGCCCGGGACATGCCAGCACTATCAAACTGGTCTCTTGAGCTGAACTGTGGCCTTTTGGATTTGACTTCCTCCCTGAATAGTATGCTCCTTACGAAGACAAGGTTATAGCCACGTCATCTTTTAAGTTCCTGGATCTAGTGTAATGCCTGATTCAACAATTATATAAATGTTTCGATAATGGATACATTTTAGGAAAGTAAATGTCTTTTCTCATTTATCTCGTTTGTGTAGCGCCTGACAGCTACAAAGTGCATGAGAAGAAAACTGCCTCCAACCGGCCTCCCCCTGCAGTTTCAGGACAACACAGCAACCTCTCAGGAAATAAACCAGGTAAGATGCATTGCTTTTCTGTCAGAGCACACAGAGGTTGTCTCAAAGCCTTAAAGTCATGGTAGAGGTAGGAGAGCTTGACTCCACTCCTGCCACCAAGGCACATGCTCATCACACTGACTTGAATAAATTTAAGAGAACCTCTCAAATACTTGATTTTTCTCTTTTTAAACTGGAGATTCAAACACATGCCCTGTTTACCTCTCAGAATTATTGTGATAGTGCCTGAGACGGTATATGTGGATGATTTGTTTACTGTCAAGCAGTATGTAAGAGGTAATAATTTTACTTTTCTGTTTGAAATGGTGGAAACAACACAATTTTACCTACCTGGATGGATGCCCAACAATATTGCACAGGTCTTTTGTAACTTTTTCAAAAACCATTTAAAACCATCTTTACACGTAGCAACCCTGATATAGAATTATGTTTTTGATCTCCATTCTCTGCAATCATTGTACACCTACACAGCAATTTCACTTAATAGCCTATGATTCACAGTGTGTTCTCAGTGATACAAAGAAGCAGTCTATAGACATAATACAAATAATTGAATAGAAGATGCACTTGCTTCCAGTATCCAGCAAGTGTTGTATGGTCCTTGGGAGAGACTAATGTACAGTATGACAATAAGAGACAATCAAGACAAATTGAACACCCCATGAGGTTCTCAGAAGCTGACCTGTGTACCATCCAAGACTAAAATCACCCACAAGAACAGTGAATCTGTGAGATTGGAGATGGAAATAACTACATCTCAGAAAACATTTCCCATTATAGTCAGTGATTTTTTTTTTTTTTCCAATGTGGAAAAGGTCTTGAACAGAGAAGATGACTCTGGCCTGTCATTTAGACAAGTAACAAGTACTATTGCGAGTATTTCATAAGTGGCCATTTAGTAGCAAGTGATGTGGTTTCAGTAGAGTTTTAATTAGCAGACTGAGATTGTTCCCATTTAATCAGTGTGCCTTTTCATTCATTAATTTATCCATTGCTCTATACACCTACCACTCACCTATTATGTAAGATTTATTGAGTAGTTGTTCTATTGCCTGTGAGCAAAACAATAGGACCCTGTGTTCACAGAGCTTATTCTCATGGACTTTTGTTCTTCATACTCAAGTGAGCATCCTGGTGGAAGCAGATGTTCTTTTGCCTGAAAACGATTTGATTAACAATGAAAACTAAACAGCTAACTCATGTGTACTGTTTTTTTATTTTTCTTGGTTCTCCCCATTAGTTGTCACTGCTAATTTCTACTTTTGTATCCCAGTAACTCATTTATTCACCTTTGTTAGCACTGTGTAGGTACTGAGTATATATTATTAGCAGATACAATCCCTACTTTCTAATTGATGATGTGGTAGAGTAAACCAATGTACGAGCAGATAGTTCTAACACAGAATTCCCAGTGTGAAAGCGGAGATTTGTGTAGAGGATATAGAGGGCCGAGGCCAGAAAATCTATATCTGTTGGCCATCTCTTTGCATGCCATTTAATTTCTGTTGCTAAAGTCAAGTTAAATGAGGAGCCATTTCATTTCGAATTGTGTTCTTTGAGTATCCTGTGTCTTCTTAATGTACAGGTAAATAAGTATACACAAAGGTTTTTGTTTTAAAAATCGATGTGTTATTTTCCTGTGTATCTCTGAAGGATAGAGGACTCAACTTGAGTAAAACCTTATGGTTTTATGGAACATGAGTCATAGGAATGTCTATCTTGAGTAACTTGTTGGTTTTATTTTTCTAAGATTTGAAAGAAAAAAGTACATGCTGGCTTGGAGAATATTTTGACTTTGGCTCTAAACAGACATGGGCATTGTGACCAAATGATTTCTCAGTATACCTTTTAATCCAATAAACCCAGTAAACTAGGTTTTTTTCCCCCCTCCTTTACCTTCTGCTGCTGAAATTCATTAGAAGTCTCTAGAATATCTTTGATTTAGAAAACATCTATCCCCTTTCAGATTGTTGATATATTTTTTTTCTTTATTTATTTATGCATATAAGAGCAGGGGTACAGGCCAGAGGTGTGGGAGGTGCAAGGATTCACCAGAGACAAGCAGGGAGCAGAACAGGCAGACTGACTGAAACACACTGCTGAGCGGAGCAGCGGGCGAGGCAGGAGAGGTCTGCCGCACCCTGTGGGTCCCCTCCTTGGCCGGCAACAGGGATTGAACTTGCACTGCAGTGGCTGCGGTTTGCTTCATAGTGCATTGCTTAACCCACTGCGCCACCAGGGAGGCCCAGACTGTTGATATTTTATTGTCATGCATGTGGTGGCGGGAGTGGGGGTCGTGGTGTTTCAAGAGTACAGGCACACGATGCTCAAGGATCCCAGGAAGGACCAATGACACGCTCCGCTCTGAGCCCTTGGGCCAAGACCAGAAGTGATAGAACTGTCCGTGCCTACTGTTTCCTGAGGAAGGGGAGATGGTTCTTTAGGACACCATCAGCTGCCTCCAGGAGATAAGAGTTTGACCTAATTAAAAGAGAAAAATTGCATTTTCTATGAACTATATGTACCTAAGAAAAGCAAAACTCAGATTTGTTTAAAATCCCTCTAAATTTTATCTCTATACCATCTCCTACAGGTTTTTAAAGGAGTCATTGAAATGTCATTCTACCTTATTATCATTTTTCATTTTTATCAGTTTAGTAGAGGTAAATATAAACCAGATTTTAGGTATAGCTACTATCATCTTCATTATTATTATTATTACTATTTTGCTTTTTTTTTTTTTTTAAGATTTTTTTATTTATGCATACAAGAGCTGGGGTACAGGCCAGAGTCCAGGGCGGTGAGAGGATTCACCAGAGACAGAGCGGGGAGCAGAACAGGCAGACTGACTGAAACACACTGCCGAGGGCAGCAGCCGGCAAGGCAGGAGAGGTCTGCTGCGCCATGTGGGCCCCCCCCCCACGGCCGGCGGCAGGGATCAAACTCGAGCTGCTGTGGCTGCGGTTTGCTTCATAGTGCGCTGCTCAACCCACCGCGCCACCAAGGAGGCCCTATTTTGCTTTTTATAAAGAGAGCAAACCTATTAGTGTGGCCCTCTGCTGGAAATGCCAATATCATCTCGCCCAGCATATGATCCAGAGTTCTCGCCATGAGCAATGAGCCCATACCCGGCCCCACCCACTACCCTCTGCATCACTAATCATCACTTACCATTCTTACTTTCTTCCTATTGTTTCTCGAACATATTTGGCATTTACAACCTCAGGGCCTTTGTACCTGCTTTCCAATTCCTAGAATATCTGCACAGCTGGTTCTCACACTTGCATCAGTTTTCACAAATAAAAGTTACCACCACGTTTCCCCACCCTACCTCAAATCCTCACCACCCCGGGCCCCCTATCTAAAGTGTGAGGCATTCCCACCATTTCATAATCCCAGTTTTCACTGTATTGTGCCTTTGGCATTATCTCAGGCTAACATTCTCTATATTTTCCCTTTTATATATTTTATTTATTTATCCTTTGTTTCTCCTGAGTGGACTGCAAGAGGATAGATATTTTGGCTTTTTCTTGACTGCTTCTTCCACAGCACACAGAGCACCGCAGGGTGTGTAGTAGGTGTTTCATACTTGTTAAGTGAATGAAACACTGGGAATTATGTGCCTGGCCCTAGAGTAAACTGTTATAAGCATCATTTACTAGACCTCAACCAGCCCTCACAGTGATGTGAGAGATGTTCCTCATTTTATAATAAAAGCCCACAAAATCCATGTCGTGGCTGAAGATTTTGCGAGTTGGGTAAGAGACGTGACAGAACAGAAATGGGCTCTTGCCTATTGAACTCCGGAGTCAGGCACTTCATCTCTAACCGAAATACTTATTCAGCATAAAGTCATGTAGGATTCTCTTTGTTGTTAAGGAACAAACTGGTTAAAGCATGCAAATAATAGAAATGCAGTAACTTAGGAATACCAAGGATCATTAACATCTGTTTGATGAAAACCTCCAAAAGGCTACAATTATATCTTGGGCACAGTTTTGGTTTTTCTTTTTTTAAGTCAGGTAATAGTGGATTCCAATACATCCATATTTGGAGTATAGGTTCACACCCTTTCATATGTATGTACCCAACGCAATGTTGGTTTTTTTTTTTTAAGATTTATTTATTTATGCATACAAGCACTGGGGCACAGGCCAGAGGTGTGGGGGGGGTGAGAGGATTCACCACAGAGAGCGGGGAGCAGAACAGGCAGATCAACAGAAGTACACTGCTGAGGGGAGCAGCGGGCACAGCAGGAGAGGTCTGCTGCGCCATGTGGATCCCCCCCTGGCCGGCAGCAGGGATTGAACTCGTGCAGCAGTGGCTGCGATTTGCTTCATAGTGCGTTGCTTAACCCACTGCGCCACCAGGGGAGGCCCCCCAACGGAATGTTTTTAAGTAAAAGAAAAATGTTTGGAAATTCTTATAACAAGTAAGTGCATCACTGAAACTATGGTCATATGTAATAATTGTTTAAGGCAGGCAATATTTTCTTCATCAAATTTAGCAGACAAAAAAATGCTTATTAATGTGTGTCATTATTTTTAACATCTGCTGTTGTTTTTGTCTCCTTTTCAGACCCTCCACCTGTGCTTCGGGTTGATGACCGGCAGCGACTGGCCCGGGAGCGTCGAGAAGAGCGGGAGAAGCAGCTAGGTAACTCGCCCTCGTTGCCTGCCCTGCCTCTGTTGTTGAAGTGCTACTCTAGGAAACAGATACTTAACATTGAACAAAATGGATGTCACTGGAATAACTATGCTCTGCTGTCTTCCTTTACAAGTTTTACAGATGGGTTGTGAAGCAAAATTTCATGTGTTATAAACATAGTTCTGAATTTTAAGCATTAATAAGTCCAGTTCAGAATATGATCCATTTTTACTTCTTATATTGTAACCAGTTTCATTTGTCACTGGAGGGAATACATATCTTAGTGGCATATGGCTAGACTTAATATTTTACAACTTAAAAAATATAAGGATGGTGAACGTAGTTCTTCGTTATGTGAGCAGTTACAGATTTATAGGTGGCTAGGACACTTACTGTTTTCACCGTAAAATAATGCTGCTGTTGAATTGATAGACAGATGCTATGAGCATGCTGCTAGGAAATACACGTGACCTAGGCTGAGCTGAGTTTTCTTTTTACCTAAAGTCTTATGAAAGGTTAGCAACTCTAGTATTTGCTATGTAACCACTTAGAGAGCTGGGTCACAGGACTGGTTTACCAGGAAGCCAAGCTCAGCACTCAGCTGTTATTGTCTCCTAGAATGTTAAATAGGGATGCTGGTGCCAACTCTTCTCTTTACTCAGATGTCCATTTATGCAAAGTTGCTGAAACAAGATGCTCTCTTTATGTACCTTGGAAAGACAAAATGCCTTGCCTAGTGTATCTCAGTGTTTCTAGGCTGTCTAGGTATTTTAAAACTAGGGATTATTTAGGCTGCCAAAATCTTTCCAGGGGATGATGTATAACTTTCCCAAGTTCAGCTGCATTGCACAAGAGTTAATGTTTCAATAAAGGAAGCCCACCCCCCCCCATTCTATCTCTTACTATTCTTATTCGAGAACCCCAACTGTGTGCAATTCACTGGAACCTGATTTTCAAAATTTGGTGACATTAGTACATTCTTTCAACACAGCCTCTTGTCATAATGGCCATATGAGGTCATTTCTTTTGCTGCCAAGGTTTTTTTTAATCCCAAATTTCAACAGCTTGCTGGAAGTGAACAAGCTCCGCTGTTGGTCTGCGCCAGGCTTACAGTGCCCTGTGCCGGACAAGTTTCCCTCAGCCTGGCTGGTTCCTGGAGGCAGCCTGTCTGTGACTGGCAGGGCTCCCACTCTTCTCTGGAGCTCCCTGGAGTTCCTTGTGAACTGGGCCCATTGCTCCCAGTCAAGGTTGAGTCAACAAGTGGAGCAGACTGAAACAGGGGGAAAAGGCAGAGTTACTGAAGCAGGAAGAGACCGTAGATGACCAAAATAAAGAGCCCGGCCACTGCCATGGGGTGGCTGGTGCCAGCACTTTGGCTTTGGATCCAGCCAAGGATTATTAGTACCCTCCCTCTCCAGCCCACCGCAGTTGGGCCAGGTCTTATACTGTTAAGTGTTTCATTAAACCTGCTTGAGTAGCGGTAGCTCTTAACAGCAGGAGACTACTCCTTTAAGATTTAAAACAATCGTGACTTCGTTTGTATACACTACCTTTCATTTGGATTTCTTTATCTTTCAGAGTCAAGTATTAGTTGGGTTTGGGGGGAAAGTATGAACTTAATGGTCAAACAAAAATGACTTTACTTCTTATGCTGCAGAGTTGTACGATATGGCTTTGAGCCTGCAAATGCTCCCTACAAGTTACCTGGCTTTGTATGATTGGCTATGTCTTCTCTTAAATGTAGGTTCTATCTTGAGTCATGTTTTAATGCTTGTATGGTAGAATTTTGCCATGTGACCCACTCTTCTAACATTATGCTTCAATTTATCAACTGGAATCAGGCATAACTTTTCATTCATGGGACTGTTTATTCTATTTGGTTAAGCATATGTACTCTGAAAGCTTTATTTTTCTGTTAAAGATTTTATTCATGGAGGAATCTCTTCATTCTTATTTCATCTGATTCTATTTAGGCCACTTCTTCATACTCTGCTCTTTTGACATGTATTTTTTCACTCTTCTAAGCTTCCACTGTCTATTTTCCTAGAAGAAGCCTTTATCTTAGAGCTTCCTCTCTCCTTTTTGATGATATGGGTACTGCTTTTCTAGCTACTTATAATACTATAGTATTGCCTCCCTACTATCAAAATGTCACTTCTCTACAATTAAATTACTCATCATCTGTCACGCCACATGACGTGTAGCTCCTCTGAGTAATTTCTGTGTCCCAATCAATTGCACCAATATTTTCTCTCCCTGGAAATTATTTCTTTCAGCTATTTCAGATACTTTTGCCACTAGAGGAACTATTTTATCTTTTTGACTGCCAGTCTCAGCTATTGCTCTTTTGTAAAATAATTTTCCTTGGTGGCCCTAAACTGTGCATTGACTAGTCTCCACCCTGACCTGTTGGGCTACTTGTAACTACCAGTGGTCACTGTAGTCCCAGCCTCTAGCAGGGTCTTCAACTTTCTCCAGCTCCCTGTGGAAGGAAAAGATGCCATACTCTCTCTTCCTAAATTAAGTCACAAATCTGACTGACTTGATCTTCAAAATAAATCTCATGCCCATCCCTTTAAATTTGCTTCCTGTGCTATTATCCTAGTCCAGACCTTAGTAAAAAGACCTCACAGCTCTACTTCATTCCTCCAGCTCTGCCACAATTGGTGTCAGTCCTTGTTTTTGAAAGCTCCCTGGTCATCATAATCTTTCCACTTTTGGAACTTCTATGTTTTCTGTTATATCTTACATAATTTTCATATATTAGCTCACTACAGTGCCATATTAGACTGCTGAATATTTTTAGTGGAGTTTTATATAATTGAGTGTATATATTTTAAGCTTCTAAAGGATATGAGATGATTCTTTAATTTCTTGTATCCCAATACATGACAGAGTATATAACAAATAATATAAGATAAAAACTATAATGATAATGTTTACTGAACACTAACTTTAGGCCAAGCAGTGTCATAAACACTTTAATCTTTGTTATCACATTTAGTGGCATTTTAACACAATGGCTTTTCCTTTTATTGTGTGGGTCTGTCACAACTATAATAATGTAAGTTACATAGTTATAGAAATACAAATTATTCAACTAATTGCCACTTGTTTTTAAAATTCAGTGTGACAATTTAGCTTAGAAGGAACTGAGAGAATCTAAAGATGAACTAGATGGTTAATAGGCCCTTTTTTCTTGGGCCATATTAGCTATTTGAGCATGTGTTGAATGTGTACAGGATCACCAAGGTCCATGTTAAAATTCCTCAGCAAGTAGAAGTGCTCTTCCATAGAGTGTGATCTTTAGATAGGGGTGGTAGTTTCGGACATGCGTCTCAGACTCATGTAGGAGGAAATTCTGCTTCTTCCTACAAGGGAGACACATGGGTGCTGTGTTCACTCTAGCTGACACAGAATAAGAGAGAAACCTATAAATGTTAGAGCACATTCCAACATCTTTTTGAAGAAAATTTTATCATGTTGATCATTTAGCATTTGGGTCTCTCGAGAGTAATTCTGTCCATAGAAACTTAAAAGAGATTCTAACTACTAATTTCTCTTCAGAAACCATTATCAGATCATAACATACAGAATTCATGTGAATGTTTTTCATTGTAGTGTAATAGACATATAACATTAGTTTCAGGTGTATAATGTATTGATTTTGGATATTTGTAAACACTGAAATGATCACCACAATAAGTCTAGTTACCATCTGTTACCACAGTTATCAAACTTGTTTTTTGTGATGACGACTTTGAAGATTTACTTGCCTAACAACTTTTATATATGCAGGGCAGCATTATTAACTGTAGTCACCACTATACATTATAGCCCCATGATTTATTTACTTTATAACGGGAGATTTATGCCTTTTGTCTCTCCTAAACCCATTCCCTCCCTCTGTCAACCACCAATCTGCTCTCTGTATCTATGAGCTTGGTTTGTTTGGTTTTGTTTTTCAGAGTCCACGTATATAAGTGCAAACAAATTATATATATAGTATTTATCTTCCTTTATCTGGCTTATTTTGCTCATAATACTGTCCTCAAAGTCCAACTATAATGGCATTGCAGTTTCTTTTTTTTTTTTAAAGATTTATTTTTTTATTCATACAAGAACTGGGGTGCAGGCCAGAAGTGCAGGGGGTGAGAGGAGAGGATCCACCAGAGACAGAGTGGTGAACAGAACAGGCAGATTTGACTGAAACACACTGCTGAGGGGAGCAGCAGGCGAGGCAGGAGAGGTCTGCCACACCATGTGGATCACCTCCCTGGCTGGTGGCGGGGGATCAAACTCATGCTGTGGTGGCTGCGGTTTACTTCATAGTGCATTGCTTAACCCACTGCGCCACCAGGGTGGGCCCGGCATTGCGATTTCTAATCCAAATTTCTCCTGGATAAAACTTGGGCAGGTCTTTGGTCCGTCTTGGTATCTGGGCGCCTGAGGTTGTCACTTGATGAATATCATGTACAAAAGCTCCTCTGACTGCTGGGCAAGTTCTGAACAGCTGAGGGATCTGAATTACACGTTGGTGGGTGGAACATGGACATTAGCACCTACCAAAGCAGCTATATCATGAGTCAGGCTCAGGGCTGCAAAGAATAAATGTTTGTTGCTGGATGGATTAGGTAACTCAAAGGCTGAAGCTTAAACATGACATGAATCACTGTGACTAAGCAGTCATTATTTGTTTCTCCCCAATTTACTTTGTCTTTAAGACTAAAAAGATCTTAAAACCCAAAAAGCAAAGGGTCTTGGAAATAGATGATGCTAAGGGCTAAGAGTGACATTAGAACATGAGGGTCCTCACACTGAATGACCTCGTGTCCTGCTCAAGAGAAGGTGCTTCTGGGAGGTGTTCTCAGTCATGACTTTGGCATTATGGCTCATCGTTTGCTTCTAGAGTCAGACAGTCCAGAGTTTAAATTCCAGTTCCACCACTGACTTAATTGTGAGACATCGGGTTGGTTACTTCACTTCTCTCTGTGTCTCAGACTTCTCATAATAAAATGAGTTTAATAGCAGTGTCTACTTCATAGAGTGACTGTGAAGATAATGCCTGTAAATCACTTAATGTCAACACAAAGTACATCTCACCATCATGATGTAGTGATAAAGATGAGGATAGCAGTCATATGGCACCAGATATTGACTTGGTTGCCTGAGATTGGAAGTCAATCTGTTTCTGAACCAAAGGAAGCAAAGAGAGGGATATTTGTTCCTCCTAATCCAGATGGGCTCGGGGCTTCATAGACTGCCAGATGAAGCTACAGCTTCGTTCTCTGAGGAATGAAAGTGGATTAGGGATGAGAAAGCAACAAAAATAATTCCAAGTATAATAGTTGTTTTATGTGCTTTAGCAAAACTCTATTCACACTAGCAAAGGCTAAATACTTCTTTAAGTGAGCCACGAAGATCAAGAGTTAGAAAAGGAAACAGTAGCAAATTAACAGTTTTCAGGCAGGTCTATGGATTGTATTTGGTTTGGGGGGAAGATGTCCCTGAGAAGAGTATGTAGATGGCTCTGAGAGGAGATAAGTAGACATCAAGAGACGTAGAAAAGGAATGACAGCTTAAAGTAGTAACAGAAAGATTGGAGAAAAGGCAGTGGATTTGAGAGAGAGTTCTGATGTAAAGTGACAGGGTCAGTTGCTTAGAGGTACTGACTCACAGTGGATCATATGAGGGAGAAATTGAGGGACTCCCTCAGGGACCTGATTTCAGAGTCATTTGGAGGTTTTGAGTCTGGTAATAGAAGAGTCTGGTAATAGTCATAGAAGGCAGAGGGGGTTCATTCAGGTTTGGGGTAGGAAGGAACATGCAGATAATGAGTAAGTTCATATGATGGGTATGACTGGAAAACTCAGGTGGGAATTGTAGGCAGGCAGATGTGAATATGGAGAAAAAACTGTACAGTAGCCAAGAGTATAGGTTTTAGAATTAAAATTGTAACCTACTACTTTTAGACCCGGTAATCCTGGGTACATTATTTAAATTCCTTTGGGAATCTTTTCCTCACTGGATCTCCAGTCCCATTTTGTCTGGTAGGAATAGCCCTACATTTATAAATTCTTATATTCATTTGCCTGACATCTGTGTGCTCCTTCTTTATTTTTAAAGCTGTATTTGACATTTTATTTTAGGATTGTTTCTTTACAATGATATGATTGAATGTTTTATTTAGAGGGTATGGTTTAAAAGACCTAATCTGAATTAGTAGGCTTGATTTTAGTCCTTTTATTTTATTTTTTTTAAGATTTATTTATTTATGCATACAAGCACTGGGGTACAGGCCAGAGGTGTGGGGGGGTGAGAGGATTCACCACAGAGAGCAGGGAGCAGAACAGGCATATCAACAGAAGTACACTGCTGAGGGGAGCAGCGGGCACAGCAGGAGAGGTCTGCCGCGCCATGTGGGTCCCCCCTTGGCCGGCAGCAGGGATCGAACTCGTGCTGCAGTGGCTGTGGTTTGCTTCGTAGTGCATTGCTTAACCCACTGCGCCACCAGGGAGGCCCCTTTTAGTTTGCTTCGTAGTGCATTGCTTAACCCACTGCGCCACCAGGGAGGCCCCTTTTAGTTTATTTTGCAACTTTGTTGGTTTTGTAGAGCGATGCAGTGATTGATTTGATTTGAACACTGTTCATTCCATGATTCCCCTTATTAATTTGGAAGTTGTGTTGTAATGTTCCATTATATTGCTGGTTACCTTCTCATTGCCATGTCTTGACTATTAAATGAAATTAATTTGTAGTTCCTACACAGCAATTCTAAGTTAACACTGGTAATATATTTTTACTTGTCCTGCTTTAGATGCTCTAACTTTTCCATTCCACTATCACTGTCCTAGAGTTGATGACTAGATTAAGCTGTCCTATTTCTTTTTTTAGAAATATTATTTATCACATAGTTTTTATAGTAATATGAAAAATTAAATTTACTTGAATGTAAGAAATCATTATAATATTGAGATAAAGCATTAAGATTAAAATGTTAACCTTTAAAATCAAAACAAAAAGAAAGCTAATTATACACCACACAAAGGTCAAAACAAAAAATTGAGTCGTGGGAGTTAGTTGGGAAAAGTCTTAGGGATCCTTTTGCGTACATTTTCTAGAAGCCAGACCAATTGTCTTATTTTCCAAAGATCATCTAGAATAAGTGGCAGAATCAAGACCTGAATGCAGATGTTATCACATGTGATTTTCTGACTCTTCATCATGTTACTGGCTATTCTGGTACACAGGGCTACCAGTAACCTACTGATGTGCTTCCATATCTTAACATGAAACTGAAACAACGACTGTGTGTGTTTCAGAGGTTGTGATAACATTGCTTGATTCTCTGTGTCACATTGTTTTCCCCATAGTAGTGAAACGTACACTCGACCCTCACAGAGGTTCGCCTCTTCAGAGGACTGTGGTAGATTGTTGAATACAACTGGAACATGGAGTCCACCCAGCCCACAAGTACACTGTGCTCTCTTTCCTTCCTGGGATATTCTCCCCTTGAGCTGTATTTTTTCTGTTGGGACACAGATTATGTATGATGGGCATAAAGATTCACTCACCATAATTACCTGTGTTAACTGAGTCCCAACTGTGTGCATGGTACTGTGCTAAGTGTCCTCTCTTTACCATGAGCCCGCCCAGCAAGATGGGTGATGGAAGAAAGATGTTGCTGTAGTAGTTTGAGGAGCCAAGACCACAGAAGTCCCTACTTGCCCAATGGCATATCGCTGGTACATGGCAAGACTGTGAGTGACCTTGGGTTCCTGAAAGCGAGAGCCTGTGCTCTGTCCGCTACAGTTCCTACCTTTCATTTACATCTTTTCAGTACAAGAATAACTGGGTGTTTTTACATGGTGAGTCCAAACTGCTAGTGGATTTCTCCAAAGTGGCACTGACAGGCTGTTACTGTGTCATCAGAAGAGAATCCTGTTGGCAGCAGCTCAGTGGTGACTGGCTTGTTAATGTCCAGTAATTCAAGGGCTGTGATGGGTTTTTATTTCGTTTTACATTGTGATCCCAGAATCCACGGGAAACTGATAACTCCACAAGAGTAAAGGTTAATAATAATCATCCTGACTCTTTTTGGAGACATGCTATTCTTTTATAGAGCTGCCTCTGTGAAATTAGTGATTCTTAATTATATAGATACTGATGAGCTGTGTTAATCTGCTCAGGTTGTCCTTACAAAATACCATCAACTGGGTGCCTGCATCAACAAAAATTTATATTCTCATGGTTCTGGAGGCTGGAAAGTCCAAGATCAAGGGGCCAGCAGGGTTTGTGTTCTGGTAAAAATGGCCCTTCTTGGCTCACAGGTGGCTGTTTTGCCCTCACATGGCCTTTCTGTAAATTTGGAGAGGGAGTGAGCTCTCTGATGCTTCTTCATTAAAGACACTAATCCTGCTTGGTTAGGGACCCCCTGTGATGACCTCATGTAACTGTGACTATTTCTTAAAGATCTGTCTCCGGTACAGTCACATTGAACATTAAGGCTTTAACATTAGAATTCCTGGGGTTGGGGACGGGCGGGGTTAGGGAAGAAGGACAGCAGTCTCTCCACTCATTTTCCCCCTTTTGTTCAAAAGTCTCTTTCCTTAATAAAACAATATAGACTTTGACATTATCCATAGGGAACATTTTATTTAATTTTTTTAAAAGATTTTGTTTATTTATGCATTTAAGAGCTGGGGTCCAGGGAGGTGAGCGGATTCACCAGAGACAGAGCCAGGAACAGAACAGGCAGACTGACTGAAACACACTGCTGAGGAGAGCAGCGGGCGAGGCAGGAGAGGTCTGCTGCGCCATGTGGGTCCCTCCCCTGGCCAGCAGCAGGGATGGAACTCATGCTGCAGTGGCTGCGGTTTGCTTCATAGAGCACTGCTTAACCCACTGCGCCACCAGGGAGTCCCCTCCATAGGGAATATTTAAAATAACTAAACCTCACAGAATAAATTAACTTTAAATTCTCATTGAAATATTTTATGTGTTTTCCTTCAATTTAGAAAGCTAATCACAGACTAACTATAGATCTGAGGCACCCTGCAGGAGAGGGGTCAGAATAGGGGAGGGAAGAGCATAAAGGGCTGTAGTGATGATTCATGGGTGCTATGGTGGTGGGAGAACTACGGGGCCTACACCTGAGGGGAGAAATCAAACATTGTTCCAAAATTAACAACAATGTAAGAATATAAATAAATAAATGTAATAAAATAAAACCTGAGTGCATGATCTGAACTTGGTAATAATTCTGCACTCATGAACACAGTCTGCAATGTGAAAATTTTGTTTGCTCTTTCACCATTGTTTGCTAATTCTGTGCATGACTGCTTAGGGAAGACAGTTGTTTAAAGAAGACACTGAAATAGGACCTCCACTAACTGATAGGAAATAGAAGTGGAACTCATTAATAGTTTGATGGATAAAGAAATACAGTCTTCCTTCAAAGATTATTTGGGGTAAAGCTAATGATTTGGAGTAATGTCTAAACCTTTCTAGATAGTAAAATTCAACACATCTTCTTGACCTCATTGCTAGCAGATTAAATTATGCTCAAAATTAACAGTGGCACTTTCTTCCCCGGAAAAATTGAGGAAAACAAAGGCCAGGACTGGCTAAAACAGTGATGAGATGGTTCCAGTTTTAAGCCTGCTTATGGTTGATTATGTCATGTTTCTTCCTGAAGCTGCAAGAGAAATAGTTTGGCTAGAAAGAGAAGAGCGAGCCCGGCAGCACTATGAAAAGCACCTGGAGGAGAGGAAGAAGAAGCTAGAAGAGCAGAGGCAGAAGGAGGAGCGGAGGAGGGCTGCTGTGGAGGAGAAGCGAAGGCAGAGGCTAGAGGAGGACAAAGTAAGATCTACTCTGGGGACATGGGAGGCTCGTCTATTTCAGAAATGCAGCAGATTTGCTGCAAACTTTCTGTTAAGGTGTCAGGCTGTATAGCCAAACAGATTCAGAATAAGCAGTGAGAGTTTCTTGGGAGGATGGGGTGTGGAAGTCAGATAAAAGATCATGTGATTGTTCTTCCTGCTGCCACAGAAACATTAAAAGTCCATTTTGCTGATCTAGACCTGTAATTTATTTATGTTCAATTAATCTATCCTGAAATAGGAAGACCACTCCAAGTAATTGGATTTCTGTAGGGCTTTGCCATTTACTAACATTTGCACAGAGATGTTCTCTTTTAGTCCTTACTAATGATTGAATGCATGTTATATATCTGTTTTTGCAAAAAAAAAAAAAAAAAAAAAGGAAATTTGATCAAATGGGTAAGTTATACAAAATCATACAGTAACTCACTGAGTTGTGGGGTCCAGATTACATACATTCTCACCTTCTGATTCCACTTGTAAAAGCTGGCACCACATGTGTTTAAGCTAGGACCTGAACTACTACACTTATGTGAATGAGTTAAATATCCCAGTAATAATAAAAGTTTTTTTAAATACCTGTTGTATGTCAAGGGCTTTATCGACAGGATTTATACAAATGGTGATTTCAGTAACCTCCCCTCTCTCCAACCCTCAGGTTAATATTAATGTTACCATAGGATAAGATACAGAAGTTAGTAAACTATAGGGCCTTCCTGGTGGCTCAGGGGCTAAGTCTCAGCACTGTCAAGCTATCAGGAGCCACTGCTGCATAAGTTCGATCTCCAGCCAGGGAGAGACCCACATGGCGTGGCAGACCTCTCTTGCCTCGCCCGCTTCTCCCCCTCAGCAGTGTATTTCAGTAGATCTATCTGTTCTGCTTCCCACTCTGTCTCTGGTGAATCCTCTCACCCCCACACTGCTGGCCTATGCCTCAGCTCTTGTGTGCATAAATAAATAAAATTTTAAAAATAATTATTAAAAAGAGAAGTTAGTAAACTACAGAGTTTCTAACTTAGGAAATTAGGAGTACCAAGGTTGAAATTTTAGTAATACCTCTCGTTCCACTTTACTTAAGTCAAAGAAGGCTCACTCACACCACTGTGTTGACTCTAACCCTCATTCCTCTGTCCATTTAAGGAGCGCCATGAAGCTGTTGTACGACGCACAATGGAAAGGAGCCAGAAGCCCAGACAGAAGTATAACCGGTGGTCTTGGGGAGGCCCTCTTCATGGAAGCCCCGGCATCCACAATGCAGGTAAACCGACCGTGGACGCTTTCAAAACCACTAGTTTTTTTTTCCTGGACAGTAAATATACAATTGCTTCTGTTTGTCTATGTTTACAAACAAAAATACTGTTAAAATAATTAAACCACAGTTACATGGTATTTCCACTGCTTGAGGATAAAGAGGGTGATGGAGGTAAGAGAGAAAGTTCTCTCCTGTGACCCGATTTTCTCATTGGTTACAAAATTCCCTAAAGATAGAAATCTCTGCAATGTTTCTAAATATGTTAGTTTCAACTCTACATTATTTTAAGTAATTCATCTGCAAAAAGGGTTCAAGATTATGGAATAGGTTAGTCAGTTTTCTTTTTCTCTGGAAGCCTCATAACAATATTGACTGATTAAAATCAACAGGATGAAATTCTGTGTTCTGACCCTAATTTATGTGCAGCACTAATGCTCAGCTTTAAAAAAAAAAAAGAGGCAGTTCTCTAACGCTCCAAGTAGGAGCAGCTGACTAAGCTGTTTCTCATTCTTGAGTGGGCGTGAAGCCATACTGAAATTTTGACTTAGTGAAATGGACAGCTTTATTTTTGTACTGTAAATTCAGTATACCTCAATTTTTATAAAGTCTGTTAATTCTTTTTTCATTTGTGTGAGTCTAATAATTTTTTTTTTAATTTACTTTGAAAAATCATTGTCTTACATTCTGTTCTCAGGTGGTTTTGTTGAATCATCATTCTCCTCTCTCGATTTAGCAGGCCTGGACCACCATTTCACAGCTGTTGGTGGTACTAGTGAATCTGGTACAGATATCCCCATGGCTGGTGATCACCGGGCCTGTAGCTAGTACCTCAGACCTAGGGCTGGTCCACCACCTGCTGGGTCTCCACCACCTTAGTCATAGTGCACGCTTCATACGTCCCATTGCATAGACCTAGACCTGGGAGATGGCACAGGGTTTTCTTAAGTGTGACACTGTAACTCAGGTGACTTAAAGGTGTTGAAATAAACTAATTACTTGTGACATGCTTATTTTCTCTTTAAATCACTGTTTTGTATAAACCCGTCCAAGTGTTTTTTAGCTAATGAATTACCAGGGATCAAAGTGCATCCAGTTGGCTGCGCCTTTTCATCCCCCTCCCTCAACACGCCATCAATACTGCTCTTGCCATCTTTAGTTCTAGTCTTTTTTTTTTTTTAAAGATTTATTTATTTATGCATACAAGCACTGGGGTACAGGCCAGAGGTGTGTGGGGTGAGAGGATTCACCAGAGACAGAGCCAGGAACAGAACAGACAGACTAACTGAAACACACTGCTGAGGGGAGCAGCGGGCGAGGCAAGAGAGGTCTGCTGCGCCATGTGGGTCCCTCCCCTGGCCAGCGGCAGGGATGGAACTCATGCTGCAGTGGCTGCAGTTTGCTTCATAGAGCGTTGCTTGACCCATTGCATCACCAGGGAGGCCCCAAGTTCTAGTCTTAACAGTATCTGTTTGGACTGTTCTCTCTCATAACATTCAGTGTATCTTCTATAACTCCTTCATTTGAACAAAATCTAAGAGCAGATTATCACAGCTAACTTCCCTATGATAGTGGGCCAGATTTGAAAGCAAACTTTTTTGTCTCTATCTTCGTGACATTCGGCCATGATATTTGGTGGAGCATATATAATCAACCATAATGTTTAAAACTCTAGGAGGACTTTTACGTAAATGCTCCCTGCAGAAAAGCTGTCATGGTGTATTTTTTAAGTCTTGTTTATTTTTCTTATACTTGGCTATCCGTTTTATATATGTATGGCAGAAGTACACTGTGTTACAGATATTTCAAACATTTTTAAAGGGAAATAAAGTTGTTCTGCTCTAGTTCTTGCTCCCATACTCAGGGTTTAACATGACCCTTAGTACTACCTATGGGAGCAAGACAAAGCAGTGTTGTTGGATAAAATCCATTTTCACCAGGGCTGTAAATTAGAGAAAATTTCTGCTATTGGTGCAGAGAAGTTTGAAAGTAATTGGAATTTGCCAGAGTTTTCAAAGGTCAAAATGATCCACTCTGAGGGCAACCAGAGCTGACTCATTTATGAATACTGCTTACCTCTCAATGCCCACTCATGTTGATGCTCAGTCAATGTTTCCTGATCCACAGACATCCTAGAAATGAAATGCAGTCTCGATTAAATCAGTGTCTTTAAATCAGTGGGTTAAATCATCTGCTCATGCATCGGCTAGCATTGATTTGTAAAACTTTGTGCTACTTAAACCAATTCTCCATAAATCCACTTGTGAATTTGCATTTTATACAATGAGAAAAATAAATGAATAACAATTCTTGTTATGACTGCTCTGAAATCATAATTCTTTGTATTAAGTCATATAATAAATGGTGTGGCTCCTTAATTTAAGTAGACAGGATAGTTGCACTTGTGGCCAGAATTTCTGTCAGTGAAAGCCACAGCAGAAACTGTATTGCTCTAGAGTTATCTGGAAATAGCTTTTATTCTTCCTCGTTGGGCCCTTGACCTTCACATTCTATCATTAGGATGTTCCTCTTAATGGGTTATCCTAAAATTTTATGTGAGGATTGCCTAAGAACCCATCAGTTGAGTATAATGTGAGTCACAGAAATGATGATTGTTGTTTTGTTTTGCTTTTTAATAATAAATTTGCTTACACCCCATTCAGTATAAATAATGATTATTCTGTAGGGAGGAATTTATTTTTAAATTCCTGCTTACCAAGGTTGTTAGTTATAACAATGGGAACTGGGTTTTGAAAGCCTCCACCACAAAGAATATTTTTCTTTCTAGTTTTAGAAGACACTAACAATAAAAAAGAAAATATGACAAAGCCCCTTTAACTTGAACTAAAGATCATTTACTTGTCACCTAGATATATATAAAATAATGAAATTTTTAGATTTATCATATGCTCCTTTTTTCAGGAAATATTTATATTAATGAGCATGACTACAACTTGGTTCCGCTGTACAGACTATAAACTAACAGAGCTGATTTTTGCCCTTTAGCTGACTTGTTTTTCTTCTGCATTGAATATTAAGATTTGTTCTGAAATTACTCAACTGCATGATGAACAATACTATTCAGAGGCTTAAAGAGAGAATTCTGATTTTATTTTTATTGCTGTCAATTTTGTGGGGCAAATTTGCAAACCACACTAAACTGTTAAAGGTACAGAGGTGTGCTTATTGGTGGATTTCACTAAAGAAGTGCTCAAGTGACCATCCTTTCTCTACTTAGAATTGATTTTTCTTTTCTTTCAATATGTTCTTCTATAATGAACTTTAATGTCCTGGTAATACTCTACAAGCAAATGTACCGGCAAACACATTCCCTAGTATTCTAGTGACGGCATTCTATTTTACTAGCACTTTTGTTCCTGCTTTGGGGAATTATGGAGATAGTCACATATATATATGGTCCTTTCTCTGCTGCAATTCTGCCTCCAATATTTTAATAGCCCTCCACTGCCTTTTCTTTGATCTTTATCCATTTGTTATATTAGAGCCATATGCTTGAATTTCACTGACTGACAGATTAGTCAACTGAATATTTTATCTTGTAAGAAAAATGATTTTTATTTCTAACCTTTAAGTTACCTTTAAAATGTCCACTTAAAAAACTGTGCTGTCATGAATGATCTAGTAATAGAGCTGAAAGCATCCAATCCTAGTTTTTCCTTCCATCAGTGAACTAGGAAATTGCAATCCTGCATGCTGGCTATCAATTAGCATTATCTCCATTTGTTTTAGATCCAGACAGGCGATCAGTTTCCACCATGAATCTTTCGAAACATGTTGATCCTGTCATTAGCAAGCGGCTCTCCTCTTCATCTGCAACTTTACTAAATTCTCCAGATAGAGGTACAGTCAAAAAGAAAACAAAGATGTGTTCTGTTATTTCCTTCATGCTTTTTTTTCTGAATGTTTACAGATAAAAATAAGCATCTGAAGTTGCTTTCCCTGCGTTTCTTAAATAGGAAGAAAAAAACTTCAGAGTAAAAAAGCAATAAACGGCTGAGCAGCATTTCCCTTGCGACGAGAACATTTCTCATTTTAGAACTTGGCTGAATGATTGCATTTAGCAGTGATGGAAGCGGTGCTTCTCTCAACTCTTTAGTAAATGAAATCACCCACTTATCCAGCAACATGCAAATAATCTTTGTTATGAGCATTTATTTTACTTCCGTCATACTGTCTTTGACCTTTCATCTGTATTTTCAGAATTCCAGGTTTTGACTTTCTAAAACCTTTTTAAATGATTCATATTGGTAGATTTCATCTTGCTAATTTATTTCATTTGATCAAGCTTTTCTTGATGCATTTCTTGTGTATGGTTGGTTTTTGGTATCCATTTATTTACTCTTAGGAGATTTGACCTAACTTCAACAGTATCATCATCATTTCAGCTGCTTAAGTTTAATAATCATAGTCCTTCAATTAACATTTTATTCACTTTTAAGTTTTATTCATCCTATGGATTTACAGTACATTAATGTCAAGTTATTTATAAAATGAAAATTTTATTTATTTATATACCATATAAAGGAAAAATCAAGCTTTAAGATGAGCTACTTGTTTTACATAGATAAAATGACTTTGATTTTTAAAAAAACCAAAGACTTATTGTGCAATATAAAAACATACTCTTTAAAAGTAGCAAATTGTGGTTACTTTGAGTACTTTATTAAGAAACTGGGAAAGGTTCAGTGTTAACAGTCTTTAAAAAAAATGTAATGTGTGCATGTTCTATACGTGTGTATGTGTATTTATATATTTAGTATTATATAAAGTTGTGGTGTCACTGTAATGTATAATATTTTATATGTTGGTGTTATTTTATATTATCAGTAATATATTATTTATACATATTATTTTATAACTAATCTCTTAAAAAAGTAAATGTTTGAACACCTTTCTATGTTTGCCTTTTAACATAAACCATTTCTAATTTTTAACCTGATTTACCTACATCATGTAGTCAAGTTGACATGTTAAATTCTTTACATAAGTACCTTTTTAAAAATTCTATGAATATAACATAAAAATATAGCATCTGAATGCTATTCTTACAGTTGTCTATTCATTTTTTTCTTTGGAATTAATCACTTATCCAGCACTTTAATTTCATACTTTTGTTAACCCGGGTCTGAGACATACTAAAGTTGAGCTGGTGCAATACTTTTAAGCTAAACCTTGCTTATTGTCTCACATATTTCCAAATTGGAATTGGGGTGAGGAGATGGGTTATTAAACAACCCATAACCTACTTACTCTTCTGTGAAATAACCGTGGTAAATTGTCTGTGTCAAGTAGAAATAGACACTTTGTGGATTCTGTATGATACTATCTGATTGGATATTCTTAAGATAATAGAACTGGGAAAGATTTGTTGAATGACTCATTTACTCCATGTGAGGTAATTGAGTTTCTAGGAGGTTAAAGTTCTGA
This sequence comes from Galemys pyrenaicus, assembly GCA_019455555.1. Lineage (NCBI taxonomy): Eukaryota > Metazoa > Chordata > Mammalia > Eulipotyphla > Talpidae > Galemys > Galemys pyrenaicus. The sequence continues at coordinate 4,894,057 of JAGFMF010011861.1, forward strand.
CATAATGTCCTCCAGAAGACATTGTTGGAGAAGAGTGACTAGAACAGAGATCACCAGCTCCTAATCCAGGTTGTTGCTATGCTGCATCTTCAGTTCTAACTGTCATGGATGTCCTTCCTTGGCTCTACTCTGACTCTACAGGTTCTTCCTCTGGTGAAGTTAAAGGTCAAGGGAAGTTCAATGACTCATTCACAGCTTGGGTCAGGAAACTGTCCCATGAAGCATGGTACAGACATAGAAAGAAAATCGAATACCAAGCTGGATTACTGGGATTGGAAGAACATTCAATTTAGGAGTTCTACTTCATTGAACCCTTTTCAAAAGAGCTCTAAAATAGTCCTTAGGTCTAATGAGCAAAGAGACCCAGAAGAAAGACTTGGTTCAACAGAGTTCTGTGGTGTCCTGAAGCAATTTTTTTTTTAAAGTAGGAAAATCCTTCAGTAGGACAGTGAGAGGCTAGAATAAAAATTCTTCTGATTTTGAACTTCTTGATCTAGAAATTTAAATGATTTAGTTTATTTTTTGCTGTCTATTTTTAAAAGTTGGTTATGCTATAATATCAAATTAGAAAGCACTGACCAAATGATTGAATTAGAGGCTTTGTGACAGAATCTGTTGGAGGATATGCACCACTACAAATTGCTTGAGTTTTCTTAACCCTAGGGCATAGCTTAAAACAAGATGTTAAATTAAGGCTCTGATATGTTCAAGGCTGACATTCAGGTAAAATGCTCTACTGGTTGTTAAAAATATTGAAATATTCCCATACCAGTTGGTAAACATCTACTTCCCCAAGTCCCTCAAAGCTAATGAGTGGTATTCATTAACTCTGTGCTGGTGCCCAACTAGATTTTAAATTGTTTATGATTCATGAATATAGTGTCACATGGATTGATAAAATGACCTAAGTTAAAGGAAACCTTTGATTATCAAAGATTTCTTTAATTGCCGCAACAAAGAGAATAGGGCCCCTGGAAGCTTTTACATGAAAACGTATGTTGTTATTTTTATGCTGCCTGCTTGGCCAGCTTACTTCTCATGGAAGGCTAGGATATTTGAAAAGTTAGTCTTTGCATTTTTTTCCTGGAATCTAGATCAAAGGACACCATGGTAGACCTCAAGCTGAATATTCTCTTTCACCTAAGCAGTTTTTTGGTTCATATTTCAATTTGAATTAATTGCCAACATTTTAAAATATGGAAAATTTCATGTAAGATTTAGGTTTCCTACCTCTTATAAAAAAAATCAGGATCTGGCAATACTTGTCTGATTTCTGCACAGCCCCCACCATCTGGAACTGAAATAGTGATTTCCTAATTCTGGGGCAGCGTGGCAGAGCAGATAACTATAATGTTTGCTTGTCTTTTCTGCTCCCTATTGCTGAAATTATCAATATCTCATTTTTAAGTGCTTAGAAGGATCAATACTGTAGAGTTGTTTCATGAGAATTAATGTCTCTTCATTCAAGGGCTTATCTTAAAGTCAGCTGGAAAAAAAAAATCTCTCTCCTGACCTAACTTTTACTAAATAGTTATCTGCCTCTCTTGCTCAGGGCATACTTATGAATGATGGTAGAAGTCTGTTCCTCCTGTCAGAATATTTTATTCACATAGCTATTAAACACATCTCTTTGGATTTGCTTTAAATACAGATCAAAGAGAGTTTTTAATGATGTTCAGTTGAAACAAATTCTTTGGTTGATATATTAAAGACTCACAAAATGAAATAATTGAACTTCTTAATGGAGAAAGGTAAAGGGGTACCTGTGTTTTCAGTGATAAGACATTTTTGCAACTCTCAGTTATTCATAGAGAGTCTATGCAAGGAAAGGAAGCATTCACCTTTCTTTCTTTTCTCATCTACTAAATCAGTTCTAAAGATTTTTGATTAATCCTAACCACTTTCCACCAATGATGTTATTCTGTGTGTATTCTTACTTTAGTTTACATTATATTCCTTATTGATATACAACAACATACAAACACACACCCTGCCATACTGTGGTTTATGAAAGCACTTATCCCATGTACATTCTACTATGTAATTTTTACAATAGTTTTTATAATAGATCTTCTTCTTAACATTTAATGTCAGATAAAGATTTGATTTTACCAGGAAGATTCTCCTAAAAAATAGAAAAATCTAATATGCATTTCACTAATCTTTAAATTCAGCAGACTATTAACCAACATGACCACTCATCTAAAAGAAACTCAGATAATTAAGGTACTTCTTGGAGGCTGGTGCTTTCTCTCAAGAAGCAAATGTTTTCTGTAACAACATTTAACATTTAACATTAGATGGCTTCCATTAACTAACATTAATTTCTTAGGATTTAAGTGAATTCCTTTAAAACATGACATATAAAAAGACGTCACCAGAACAACAGCTCAAGAGTCAAGGGATGTGCAATATATATCTCTATATATATAAGGTATAGAACAGAGATTGCCTTGTCAGGTATAGACAATTTTAAGGGTTTTTATAAGTAATTTAGAAGTGTGTTCTACAATAATAGAGATAAATGGTCCCTTTAATGATAGTTATAGTATCATTTTGCTAGCTTCTTCCTGATATTTTTGGAAACTAGTTTCTGTACTTTCTTAGACCACCGCTAGGAAGCTAACAACACGAGCAAAGTAATTATAACCAGCAGACATTTTCTAGCAAGCCCAGCCAAGACCCAATACAATTTATGACTAAATTGTATAAATCACTGCAAACAAATCACTGTATTATCTTACAGTTATTTTCTAGATTCTTCACACACCCATAGTAGTCTCCAACATTACATTTATATTGAATTTTGGCTTTTCTACTTAATTTTACTTTGCTTCAGCTTTAGCTTTATCCTCCTCCCCAATTTTTATGTTGTTGCCAAACAGGGTCCTGACAGAACCTGGCTTGATGAATGGAAATGTTAAAAGGAAACCCCATGCTGAACTTTCAGTGTGACCTCTTTCATTTTATTATCTCTAATTTGCCCCAGTTGCTCGGTCTCCAGTTGAAAGAGATCCAGCAGAGTTTAAAAGATACCATTTCTATCCCTGGAAACCAGTCTTGCCTGAACATGCTAAAACCTGTGTAAGAGTGGGTCATGCAGGTACTTAGGGAGCTTTCTGACTCAGATACAAGCCACAAGTCCTCAGCCCACCCTCATGAGGGTATCTGCATGTGAGTGGAGGCAGGGATACATGCCAAATCTATAGTTGCAATGACATTTCTATTTTGTTACTTGTTGCCAATTAAAGGAGCATGGTTAGCAAAATCTGTGTCCATCAAACCCATATATGCTCCAAACTTATCCTGAAGAAGAGCTGCCCAGGGAACATCTGTGCCTTTGGGCAGGTTCCTACTCCCCTAACTCCACACCAGCTGGTTGCTCTGGAAAGCCTCGTCTCTCTCAAAGGTCCAGCATTTGGAAGGGATAGGTGCGATGCTCTCACCTCTTGCCCCTGGAGAGAATGCTTCTAACATCTTGCTTATGTGGTGACGTTTAGCTCGCCGCCTGCAGCTCAGCCCTTGGGAGAGCAGCGTTGTTAACAGACTGCTGACGCCCACACACTCGTTCCTGGCCAGAAGTAAAAGTACAGCTGCCTTGTCTGGAGATACAGGTAACACTGTCAAGGTGCAACTTTGCTGGTGAGGTAAAGTCTTTGAAGCACTATCTCTCTGAGCTGCCAGTATCATCTAATCACATCTCTGTTTTTCCCCCAAATGTGTCCTGCTCTCTTCTTGGGTGGACACATTTGGAAATGTGTCTGTTGGTGTTGGTTTCCTGCCCCTGGCTCTCTTTGTTCTTAGTATCCTTCTTAGCATCTCTCAAGATGTCAGATGCCAGGCAGACAAAAGATGCCCCATGCTGTGATCAGGTGGCTTCAGAAGTTTCTGTCTGGTCATAACCTTACCAGAACATCCTATCCCATACCTACCTTTTTTTTTTTTTTCTGTCCCTGTATCTTAACACATAATCAAAGGTAGAAATAATTTCATATGTAATACTAACAGGTAGACGAGAATAAAATCAAAGTGCAAAGCAGCTGAAACAGTTTATAAAGTGACTGCGGACTGGCCACTTATCCTCCCAGTACCAGCTTTTTCTATGTAATCTAGGGGCGCCCCCACCCCCGCTACCAATAACTCTGAGAGTTGTGGTGCAGGCTAATTATAGTGTTCTTATTTGTTACATTCTTTGAAAATAATTTAAAATGTGCCAAGTACTAGTTATTATAATTAGTTATAACTCCTATTTTTTTGAATTGCAAAATATGTCTGAATGATTTAATGGGAAGTAGTATAGTGCCTATATCTATCTAGAAAGAAAGATAGGAACGAGCCTTTTGGTAACATCTCCCTCATGGTGAATTGATGTGGATTTTCCCAAATATTTTGGGGCACAATTGGTAAAGCCCAGTAACAAACCTACCAGCCCTCATCTTTGGCACTTTAGGAAATTGTATAGCCTCTTTATAAAGCTTCCTTTAAAAATGCTTTGACTTTTCAAGCCTCTTCATGTTCACTAGCCCGCTTCACAAATAATAATTCTGAATGGTTTTATGAAGTCTTTCATCTACGACTCCCAGTAAGCTAATGAGTATCAACTGTAATTCTCATAATACCCCATGGGAGACAGTCAAGAAAACAAGTGTGGGTGAATTCCCACCACTTCTTCTTGAAACTAAGTGCAGTGACAGTGTCTTATACTAATCCCCTAGAGAACTGGTGACTGGGTCTTAGATATGTTCACTCCTCCATCCTTAGCACTTGAGGATGCTCTGTGAGCTGTGCTGTCCATTGGGTGACCACAGTGTCTTGTGTTTTCTGTCAGCTGTCCCATTGCACCTTGCCATTTTTTTCTGGAAGAAAAATGTAGTTTATTTCAAGAGAACTTTATTTTTTATCCTATGAATTTCATACTTATCATATAAGTCACAAAAACCTTTCATTTTCTACCTAATTGAAAAACTTCTAGACCATGGCCAAGCTACCTGAGATTAATTGAAAAACTTTTGCATTACAGTCCTATTTCATAGGCTCTAAATAGTGTGTAACTTAAGCTTCTGAATCGCCACATTGTCTGTTGTCTTGTAATAAAGGACTGCTCATAGCTAGAAAATTGTCTTTCTTTGCTATTTCTGTCACCTCTAACTTTTGTCAATTCTTTCATTCTTCCTCTAGTCTTTCCAACACCATTTTTTCTTCTTCTTCTGTCCTTTCTACTTGCCCGTCTTCCCACCTTCTTCATTTATATATTCAGTTAAGGCACTTTTTATCTTACTTTGCAACTTTGCCATTCTCCTTTTTACAAATTGGTACATTGTGTGATTCATTTTAGTGTGAAGCAATGCATAGCCTTTTCTTGAGTTGCCTTAGGTCATTGTTGCCTCTTCTTGCATTGATTCAACTTTTGTTTAATGAACTAAAATGTAATTTTAAAAAGTTCTTTCCATTTGGAAGTATATATGTAAACATCTCATATTTGTCAAAAATGCATCAATACCATTTTTTCACCTCTGATTGTTCTTTCTTGTCTTTCTATTTTAATGTTGTCCCTTGCCTTCATCTTAGTCTCATTTGCCATTGACAAGAAGATAACCTTGCCCAGAGCCAGAGTTACAATAATAGGTTGAAACAGTTCTTCTTATCCCAAGTTTGATGATTGCAAACACACAGAACAAGCATAGAGCAGTTGAGAATGGAAAATCATAGTCTCGCACCTCTCATGTGGCCACTACTTTGGCTTTACTATTCCATGTCCATTTTTAAAATACATTTAAAATCATGTGATTACTAAAGGCTTAATATTATTGTGTTAACACATGCAAAATGCTTACAATCGTACCTGTAATAGTAGGCAGTCAGTAAACACTAATATTTTATTCTCTGTGCTTCATTTCTACTGCTTAAACTGCACCATCTTTTCACTCATTATTTCATATACAACATCTTGAATAAGAGAAAGTAATGCATGTTTGCTCGCTACCAAGAATGGCACAGATATTATAGAAGACCTTCTCCAAAGAAATTTTTATATCTAATTAAACCACTTTGGGATATGAGGGGCACTGTGAAGGGAACATAACTATATATTATTCTCATTATTTCAAAAGAGCATAATTTTAGAATAACTGATTCAAGGTTTCAGATTTTTCAGTTGTTCAGAACAACATTCTCTGAAATGTAGTATCCTTAGGAGACGTGTTTTGGGTTTTTTTTTAGCCAGTGTTCCTAAATTTGAGGGCTATGTAGTGACCATGCTAGACTTAAGGATATTTTCTTAATGTTCTTAATGTTACCTTGGCAGTATGATAAAGAATGAACCAGAAGGCATGATGAGACTGGATTACACCTAGGATGAGCTCAGAAAGTGGTGCATAGATACCTCCTGAAATTATTAGTTTTCACTAGAGGAAAAAGAAATCATATTTATATGCTTCATTCCTTTTTCAGTGCCAGATCCATGGCCCCAGAGCAGGGTTTCTTGATCGTTCAGCCAGCTGAATGGCCTCTCTCTGTGCTGTGGCACCCGAATGCTTCACCTGGTCTTTAATCCCACAGAAGTGTCTTGTGCCAGGATATTATTCTCTAAATGCATTTGATTGTAAGAGTTCATTAATGCAGATTCTTCCAAGGTAGTCTGGGAAGTGCAAATGCTTTGTAGTAGTACTTGAACAAAGTTATTTTCAAATGGTTTGCCCTCCCTGTGACCATAACAAGGCAAATGAGGAGAGGTTCTCCATCCTTACAACATAATGGAAACTTCCTTTGTCATTCAGTCTGAGGCAAAGCTTGATGTCGGTTGCCAATGAAACACACACATTTCTTTTAAAAAAAAGAGCTGAGGGAATGTGAAGTGTTTTAGTTTATCCTGAAGGAATAAAATCCTGTTTTCCAGTGATTGGTAAATGTACTCCCTTCCCTGTCTATTCACTGCCATATCTGTGCAGTGCTCACCACAAGATGAGAGGCATTTAATGAGAGAGAGCACATGAATGAAGATACAACTGATCAACTTTCTGTATACAGATTAAACTAAAAAATATATATTTTTTTATCCTGTAATCCTGAAATTAAGATTATCCCAAATTTGTCTTGCAAACTAGTTTTAACTTATTAATACTATTTACTATTACTATGGTAAAATGGTCTCTTTAAAGATTGCTGTCATGACTGGCATTGGGTTAAGACATCTTATAAAATGGACCAAACACATAATATTCCCCTCAGCAGTCCTATTTGTCTTATTTTTTGCTGGAAAACAAGATTTCTAGATGAACCTGAAAATGTACCTTGGAACTTTGGTACCCAAACTTTTGACACTTATGCAGGTTTGGATAAAAATCCTTAAATCCATTGTTGCTCATAATCACTTGATTAAGATAGTGTTCCTTTGAAGGGGAATGATAAGAAACTTTGGTTTTTCAAAAAATATTCTATCTTTAGTACAGCTATAAAAATGACCCATGATTCAACCTTGGTTTTGGCAATTTTAACATCTTTATGTTCTATTCACCTTTTTTAATGACTTCATCCCATCACCCTGTACTATATTCTGCTGCTTGTTGTAAACCATCAAATGCCTTGATTTGGGGGGAAGCCCAGAAGCATGCATTTGATTTGATACTTGATTTCAATAAATCATTTATAGATTCCTGCCCTCCCCATCCCCGGAATTATTAGTTAGCCTTATAACAAGTCTTGACACCTGCTAAGACTTGGTCATTTAGCATTTAAAAATTTCACTTGCTTTTTTCCCATGGCTGTTAAAATTTATTCCCAACACAGTTAATATATCTTGCTTGCCTGCTTGCTTGCTTCCTATCTTTCCAACTTTTATTCCATCTTAAAACTAATTTGGAAAAATCTGATTATAAACCAGTTCTTATATAAAAATTATATCACTATTGTAACATTTTTACCAGAACCATCAACTTATAGGAATATAAGGCTGTTGCTTTCTATAATTATTATATCTATATATTAACCATAAACATTAAATAGTATTAACTAGCCAAATAGAGTATATATTCCAGATTTTTCATTTGGACATGCCTACCTTTTGGACACACCATGAACAGACAGGACTTAGAGGAGAGTTGAGTATGATGGTTCTGGACACCTTTAGGTAATAACATCTTCTTCCTACTTTTCTCTCTATTTCCGCTTTGCTCCTTTTCCTGAACCTGCTTTTGGCTTTCTTCCACCTGCTCCTCTGGCACTCTTGTGTGTAAAACAATCACCTGCACCCTAGTTATCCCCATTTGTCCTCGTTCAGCATCTTGCAGTCCCATCAACATGCCTTACAAAGCTGCATACTCTAGACATTCGCTGGATCGACCAAAAGTCTTTGTAACACCACCCGAGGGCTCTGCGAGGAGGAGGACCATTCATGGCACAGCGGTGAGTAGCTACTGGGAGCACCTGGCGCCCCTGGGCGCCTGTGCTGTTTCTGCGCGGTGTGGGTTAAGAGCATAGATGGTGACATCCACCTTCCTTTCCATCCCTCCAGTCTTGAATCTGACTGGCCCCATGCTGGTGTCCTCACACATTCTCTCTACTTGGGCATTTTGTCCTCTCCCTAAAAACTTGAATTTGGAGATGAAACTGGTCTTCGTTGTAGTGTGTATGAGTGGCTGACCTCCCCAACTGGAGCCTCCAGACTAATTAGTGCAGTGCCTGCATATGTCCACTGTTGAAAATAGGAACCTTTGAAGGAGAAGTAGTTCTCACCTGTCCTCTGCCTTTTATTCCAAACACATGCAGAAGCTGGCTCAATTCTGAAATGCGGTTCACTAAAAAAACAAGATAAAGAATTTTTATCCTCCTAGCTCATCCCTGTCAAGACCCAGATCTTAAAATGTAGTAACACAGTATTTTGAAAACACTTATTATTTGCTAAGTAACTAATGCCTAACACCACCGGGCTGTTTTTGCAAGTGAAGAATATAATTTGTACTTGTTATTACTGGCATGGTGGCTGAGCTCATGTTCATTTTCACCGTGCTGTAAAATGCAGTAAAGTCACTTGCATGTCTCCAGGAATCCTTCTTCTTTGTTTTGAACTGTGAGTTGTTTTGGTATCCCTTGAAAGATGGAGATTTGTTGTGTGGTCTTTGGCTGTTGTATTTTATTCTTAAAGGATTCACTAATCAAACAGCAGATCGCATTGCTTCTCTCCCTTGGTGAAATTATGGCGCATTTAATGAAAGACTGCTACAACTTTTTAAAATCTTAACCTTCCAGAGCAATTCAGATCTAGAAAGCTGATAGAAATTTAAAGGGGTTTTGCTTAGACATTTGAAGATAATTTTGGAATTGTAAGAGCTTTATAGCTTTACCTCTAGATAGTTTTCTTCCAAGCCCTGCAGGCTCTCAGGCCTCAGTGTCTAATTCATGACTGAGTCAGACATCCAGCCCTTCAAATCAAAGGTGAAATCATCTTTGATGTTTGGGGAGTTTTCCATCCTTAGCATGTTGGTGCTTCAGAGATTCTAGCTGTTGACAAAATGCTTCATTTCAACAGAATAGCCTTGGTCCCAAACTTGGCACTGTAGAGATGACTGAGAAATCACAAAATTGAAGTAGATAAAGAGGATATCCAAAGTGGTGCATTAAGAGAGTAGAACTTACCTGTATCTAGCATGCCTGACTGATAACCTTCATTTACAACCATATATGTTGCCCTCAGCAAACCAGGATCCTGACCCCTGGCATTGGGGAGTTTGGAAAGATAGGGCCATGCCTTCTCACAAAGACCAGAAAACGCTATGAGGTTTCCATTGCACAAAGGACACTGCACTAGCGTACAAATATCCTCCCCTTTTGCATGTTCTTCTTTCCCCTTTTAAAGAATTTACTGCTTGTCAGCAGTCCGCCTCTGTGAGCCACGTGGGAGCACTTAGAGGGCCTTGCCCTTGGTCCATAGCAGTCTCCTAAAGACCCCAAATAAAAACTTGGTTCTCACTTGCAGATAAACCTCTGGCTCATTGCTATAGTTTTCTGGTTTTAGTTTTTCTGACTACAGAGGCAAAAGCATTTCCCAAAGGAAAATTATCTTTGAGAAGCATAAAAATTCTTCCAGTAGGGAAACATAAGGGCTAACTTTAGCAGCAGATTATATGAGGGATTTTCATTGCATGATCCAGAACCTCTACTTTCTCACCATTTTAGTTTAGTTTTGGGTTTTTTTGTTTGTTTACCTTCCTCTTTCTGTATTTGAACTATTTGTCATCTTTTCACTTCTTTACGAACAAATATTAAGTAAATATCTATTGCCAGAAATTGACTCCACAAGTTATTCATACCCTAGAGCTATTGCTGGGGAACTCAGTTGAGCAACTAATGACATAGTAAGATGCAGCTAATACAGTTTACCACCTTAACCACTTTTAAGTGTACAGTTCAGTAATGTTATATGTATTGCACTGTTATGCAATCTCCTGAATGCCTTAAATCTTGTAAAACTGAAACTATACCCATTAATCAACTCCCCATTTTCTCCTCCTCTGACCCATGTAACCATCCTTTTACTTTGTTTCTATGAATATGACTACTTTAGCTACCCCATATACATAGAATCATAACCATTGTCTTTTGGGCTTATTTCACTTAGCCTGATGTCCTCAGGTTTCATCTGTGTTGCTGCACATGACAGGATTTCTATTCAAGTCTTTTAATATTCCATCATGTGAATGGGTGGAAAGAGGGAAGGAAGATAGGTAACTATATAGATAGACAGATACCATATTTTGTTATTCCATTCATCTGTTAATTGACATTTGAAAAACTTCTGCCTCTTATCTATTGTTGATAGGGCTGCTGTGAACATACTATGCAACTATCTTTTCAACGTCCTGCCTTACACTCCTTTTATACCCAAAGCAGGACTGTTGACTCTTATACTTCTGTTTTTAATATTTCAAGGACTTGCCATACTGACTTCATCATTCTACTTAGGTTCCCACCAACAGTACACAAGTGTTCCATTTTTTCCACGTCTTCACCAACACTCATTATTTTCTTTTGTTCACCACCTTAATGGATGTGAGGCAATATCTCACCATGGTTTTGATTTGCATTTCTCTATCAGTGATGTTGAACAACATTTTATCTATGTTTGTTAGCTGTATATCATCTTTGGGAGAAATAAATTTTTCAAGTCCTTTGTCCAGTTTTTAACCTTAACCTTTTTTTTTCAATATTTTATTTTAATTGTCTATAATTCTATTTATCCTTAATCAGATATATGATTTGCAGATGTTTTCTGTCATTCTGTTGGTTAATTTCTTACACACTTAGTCATACACAGAGGTTTTTAAGTTTGACATAGACTCAATTGTCTGTCTTTGCTTTTGATGCCTGGTACTTTTGAGGTCATATCCAAGAAATCATTACCAAATGCAGTGACATGAAGTTTCTCCTTCATGTATTCTTCAAGAAGTTTCACAGTATTGAGTCTTATATGTAGATCCTTAATTAATATTAAGTTAATTTTTATATGTGATGTAAGGTAAGGGTCCAACAACATTCTTTTACTTGTGAATATCCAGTTTTTTTAGTACCTTTTGTCAAAGATTGTCTTGCCCTTTTTCCCAGCCTTGTCAAGGATACTTGAACAATACATACAACAGTTTATTTCTGTACTTTCTATTCTACTTCATGGGTATGTGTGTGCGTCTGTCTTTGTTTACTACAGCTTTGTGATGTGTTGTGAAATCACGATCTTTTGAATTCAAGTACAAAGAAGAACTTTGTTCTTTTTCAAGATTGTTTTAGCTACACAAGGTCTCTCGAAATTCCATATGCACTTAGGATGGATTTTTTTATTTCTGCAAAAAATGAGATTGGATTTTGGTGAGGATTGCATTGAATCTGTAAATTGCTTTGGATAGTTATGACATCTTAACAATAAGTCTTCCAGGGCATGAATGCAGGATGTCTTTCTGTTTATTTATATCTTGTTTAATATTTTTCAGTGATGTCTTCTAGTTTTCAGTGTACAAGGGTGTTTCTTTGATTAAGTTTACTTCAAGTAATTTTTCTTTTTGATGTTATTGGAAATGGGATTGTTGTCTTAATATCCATTCCAATTTTAGTTAATTTTGTTTTAAATTCAAGTGACTGTTATTGAGCACTTGAATCATGTTTTGTGAGACTGAATTTAATTTTAAATTTTAATTAATTTAGTCTAAATTAAAATCACCAAACGTGGCTAGAGATTACATATTGAACAGCACAGATTTAAAACTTGTCAATTATCATTAAATTTTCTGTTAGACTATTGTCTTGGCATATCTGTCTTGTCTCTCTTGGAGGTTATTTGTGTTCTGAACCTAACACAATTGTGCAATTAGACTTTGCCCTGCTGGTAAGTTGTTTAGACCATTGACATGAAGAGCTTGCTGCATGTATTCCACCTTTGCTTCTGGAAAGGGTCAGCAGGAAAGATAATAGTATAGACTACTGGCTATTTACTCAGCTCAACATGAGAATCAGGAGCACCATAGGGTGACTAAGTACAAGACCAATGAAAGGACTTTTAAAAGAACTACGAGGGTAAAATTACCTCTCTGCCTGGAGAGTCCCATATGGTGCCTGCCACTTCTGTTAACCAAGGACTGTTAACCATAATTGCCTAGAAGAAAGTTATGTCAGGTATTGAGCATTGTCCAAACCATCCCTCCCCTCTCCCTCTGCCCTTCAGAGATGACTACAGGAAGTCATCGTGGAGAAAGAAAGAAACAATTGGTTTAATGGTACTTTAAAAAAAGAGGACTGTCTAAGGATTATACATTCTTATGTAGGTTTATTCCCTCGTGCCTGTCTTATTATCATGACACAGATGATGAAATTTGTCCCCAAACCTTCCATATCATGATTACCCTTCCTGACTTATTTTCCCGTTAGATCATTCCTTGATTTGATTTCAATCAAATTAAAATATTTTAAGAAAAAAATGCTATATGAGGAACTGAACCCCAAGCTCCCTTGGGAAGAGCGTGTGCCTTCCACTCTGGAGACTGATCTGCCAGAGACATAATTGCCACCCTATACACCTGCCAGGAGAGTCCCATATGGGGGCTGCCACTTCTGTTTACCAAGGACTACAGCTGCTTTCTGAGGTCCCACCTCCTGCCTTCTGGAATCAGAGGTGGAGCAGAGGGTTTTCATGCAAAACTGGTAGGATCTCTAAAAGCTCTCCTATTGTGGTCTTCATTTGTTTCACTTAGAAATTCCAGAAATTTGACACAGTAGTTCTTCTTTTTTTTTTTTTAAAGATTTATTTATTTATGCATACAAGAACTGGGGTACAGGCCAGAGATGTGGGGGGGGTGAGAGGATTCACCACAGAGAGTGGGGAGCAGAACAGGCAGATCAACTGAAGCACACTGCTGAGGGGAGCAGCGGGCACAGCAGGAGAAGTCTGCCACACCATGTGGGTCCCCCCCTGGCCGGCCGCAGGGATCGAACTCGTGCTGCAGTGGCTGCGGTTTGCTTCATATTGCGTTGCTTAACCCAGTGCGCCACCAGGGAGGCCCAGTAGTTCTTCTTTATCTCAGGTTTTTCCTCTCTTTGGTTTCAATTACCTGCAAGAATTCCTGGTTGGAATTTTACATGCAATAAGATATTTGAAAGAGACTATTTTCATAAAACTTATTACTATATAGTATAATTTGATTTCATTAATAATTGTTAGTCTGTTATTGTGCTTAACTTATAAATTAAACTTTATCCTAGGTATGTTTATATCAAAAAACATGTGGAGCTTTTTACTGCTTTCCAGGGTTTCAGGCATCCTCTGTGGGTCTTAGAACTTAGCCTTTGCAGATAAGGGTCAATCACTGTGTTATCTGATACATTGTTCTCTTTACCCAACTGACAGCCCATAAACTAGAAGGCTGTAAAGAAAATGGAGAGAAGCAATTAGAAGGGGCACTGATAGGAACAAAAGGGAAGGAAAGGAAGCATGGAGTTGATACTTGAGCCAGGCAAAAAAGGAAAGAAGATACTGATCCTAGGTGTTATTCTGCCCCTTTCCTTGTGCCCTGGTATAAGCTTTCTTCCAAGACCCCACAGAGTAAAGGGCTGCATGTGTTCACACGGATGCCCACCCCAGAACACTGCTGTGAGTTTCAGATATTTGGAATGAGTCTTTCAGTGCATTTTTTGTCATGGTTGACTTTGCGCTATGAGAACACTGTTTCTTATCGCCTGTTTCAATTGAAGAAAGGTGGCACATCTCTGAATTCTTATTTGGCATTCAGAGAAGGACTGATGTTTTGGCTCTCCCCTCAGATTTTTATTTCATTCCTAGTGAATAAGACTAAAAATAGCTAATGTTCCTCACCTTGAACCTTACTTTCAAGAGCTAGAGGGCATGAGAACTCATTTGTATAATAATAGAAAGAGAAAAATGACTTGATGTCTGGGATAGCAAGTTTAAATTTTTAAAAAGCAAAAAAATTAGGTGTAGTATTTTCTAGGGAGAAAAACATTAGAATACTAAAATGTTAAAGGTTAAAGACATGTTTTAATTAAAAGTAGAAGTGATTTTTAATCAGTCTCTAATTAAACATTGGAAGTGATTTTATTTTTATATTAGTGCAGGCTAACCAGACCTTGCTACAGGTAATTTTAGATGGGAAGTATAAAAAGTAAACTTTCTAAAAGTTTATTTTTATAAATATAACTGCAAATGTCACATGTCCAGATCCTTCTCATTAATGCCACATTGTGTTAAGTAATAATTTTCAGTTTTAGCTGACAAGGGCCTTGTGTTGAGAGTGAAAAAAATTAGAATTTCTGAAAGGTTGTTAAATGAATTGCACCTCCACCATTGAATACCCTGAAAATAGTAGTCCAACTCATGAAAAAATCTAATTGTGTTTCTCTGAACTTAGAGCTTTAAAAGGGAGAAGGAGAGAGAAAATGTACCCTTCCACCTTACAGCTGGTCTCCGAAGGGCTCTGTCTCCATCTAATCCCAAAGCAAGATCATCAGCTTCCCCCCGACTTTGGTAAGTGAGATGGAAGAGGCTGACTGGGTTGCTCCATGCTGGAAAATCAGTAGCCTCTGTCTTTTGAAAGGAGGCAATTCTCCCCACATGACGAGGCCTTGATTTGGGGAAGAACATTTTTCCTTAAGGGAAAGAATAAAGAAAACTGGAATGAGTCTCTAAAGTCAATATTTCTGCATTCGCCACATAAAGGACAAATATACATAGATAAATATCTTCATTTCTTTTTGACTTTGGTGTTGTAGGATTATTACATAGTAGTGGTGTGGGGAAGGGAGGTTCTGGGAAGCCTGTTCTGAAGTGAACCCTTTCCTTTACATTCGTTTGTTGCCCAGGCTCCCATCCAAGTCCTTGCCTCATTTGCCTGGCACACCCAGACCAATGTCATCCTTGCCTCCTGGATCAGTCAAAGCTACCTCTGCCCAAGCCCGACCCTCATCTCCTGGCAACATCCGTCCTGTTAAGAGAGAAGGCAAATTGGAAGCTGAGAGGAAAGACCCCCAGAAGGAACCTCAAAAAGTTGCCAATGAGCCTTCATTGAAGGGTCGGGTACCTTTAGTGAAGGTGGAAGAAGCTGCAGTTGAGGAGGGGACCATTGTTGAACCAGAGGCATCCTGTGGTAAGAATGAACTCACTTGGATAGAGTGTAAAGTGGTGTGCTCTCTATCCTGGCTATACTGGCTGCTTTTCTCTCCTATGCTTTTTCCTTTCCTTCCCCCTTCCCTCTCCCTTTTCCCCCTTCCCCCTTCTCCTCTTCCCTCTTACCCATTCTTCCCCTTTTCTCCCTTCCCCCTTCCTCCATTCCTCCTTCCCTCCCTCTCTCCCTCCCTCCCTCCCTCCCTCCCTCCCTCCCTCCCTCCCTCCCTCCCTCCCTCCCTCCCTCCCTCCCTCCCTCCCTCCCTCCCTCCCTCCCATCCTAACTTGGAAATCTCATTGCGAGACTAACTTTGGGAACTTAAGTTTAATTTTCTTATCTATAGAGAAAGTAGAACCATACATCCAAATACCTTTATGTTGCTGGATCCATAACGTGTTACTTCACTCATTGCCTCTCAGTGGCTGAATCTGGTCTTTCACAAAGTGTGATGTTCAGAGCATCCACTTCAGAATCACTTATATTAGTTACCTATTGCTGAATAACTACCCCAGAACCTTGCAGCTTAAACCAACAAGTTATTACATCATCTAGGCAGGAATTTGGAAGCAGCTTAGCTGGGTAGCTAGGTGGTTGGAAGGTGACTCAGGCACATGTGTCATGCCAGGTGTCATGACAACCTTTCCATAGTATTGCTTGATGCCCCACGGTCTGTGCTTGCTCTGCTGGTGACCCTGATTAAGTGATCCTAGGAGAAAGAATCACACGGAATGCACAGTGTTCTTTTATGCCTAGTTTCAGAGGCCATACCGAGAATTCACAATTTCTGTCATACTCTGTTCATTAGAAGCAAGATGTCGGTTCAACTCACACATAGGTGGATGGCATTAGCTATCACCTTTGAAAGGGAAGATTTTCAGAGAATTTATGGAATATTTTTAAACTACCACATCTGTAATGTTTACAGCAAAACCCTGGCCTTACCTCAGACCTACTGAATCAGAATCTATAACGAATCTAAGGACTCTGAGGGACTCTAAACTTGTGCGTTCACTCCTTTGCAAAATTCCCAGGAAAAATTCAGAGTGGCTGGTTAGATTTCCCAATTTCTATACACACTGGAGTTTAAGGACCACTAACTTAGCTTATGTACTTAACAAAGCTCAGAATTTTTTCCAAAGTATCCAGTAGTTATCATCTCCCCTGGCTAACTGGCTGCTATTTTGAACTTTAAAAATCACTTGCAACTAGGAATTAATTATTTCTTATTGATTTTGTATTTTTTGTTGATTTGTTCATTCAAAATTTTCTTCTTAAGGCTTAATTTGAAGATAGAGGATAGTCCCAAAGAAAGAATAGATGACTGGAGAAAAATTATTGTATTCTTAGAGAATGAAAGAGTCCTGTACTTGTTTGCATGGGAAGAAAGAGATGAGAAAGAGCAAAGAGCATACTGATGGTAAAACTTGTGGTAGGAGGAGAAATGTAAACTTGAAAGATGGGTCTGGAATGGTCAGATACTGTCAGATACCCAAGTTTTCCCCTCGCTTGGATGCCCCATGCTAGGCTCCTTGCTGTCCTGTTCCCCAGGTCCTTGAATAATAAGAACAGAGAATGCTGGTCCATCTTACCTGTGCCATCTGGACTGACAACGGAGGCCCAGGCTAAGGACTGAAGAGGTGGGCCCTGAACTCAAGACACCTCAGACATGTAGGCCGCTCTGGGAAGACACATAAAAGGGACCTCTTCATTGGATATCCTCTTCCCAGTCTGAACCTGGGCTCACAGCATACTTGTAGAAAGACATTCGTCCTCTGGTAATAAATAGTCACTAAAGAGCAGGAATTTTTCAAACATAACAAAAGGCAAATGTAGGATCTCATCTTCCTTCTGCTCAGGGTATAACTTCCCACAGAACTTAATGTGAGGCCCTCTACTCGGTACACAGTCGGTATATGTGGTTAACTGATTTAACGTGTATAAAAATAAGACTTGGTGGCACAGTGGCAGCTTTGTTAGATGTCTCACTTACACATGCAGCTTTTTGTTATCTGTTGCTTGGATACAGATAGAATACAGTGAAACCGTGAGAACACAGGGTAATAAACATTCCCTTTTCTTGTATAATGATGAATTCTAGGCCTGGGGTGTGGGGAATGCTCGTTTTTGTTTTGTTCTTCGGGTTTTGTTTCCAACTGGGTTTCTCCTTGTACCTGTTTGTACAGCTGCTCCAGCTCCAGCCCCCGCTCCAGCCCCCGTCCTCACCTCCACCTCCACCCCAGTCCCATCATCCACCATGACTGCCAGTGCATCTCCTAAGGCCTCTGCAGGCACCACCGACCCGGAAGAGGCCACCAGGCTGCTAGCAGAGAAGAGGCGCCTGGCCCGAGAGCAGAGAGAGAAGGAGGAAAAGGAGAAGAGAGAGAGGGAAGAGCTGGAAAGGTAAAGGAGCCACATCACTCTGCCACATGTCACCGATGCTGTCGTGGTGACACCTTGGATTAGTTGAGTCTTCAGTCTGAGTCGAGATGGTTGTGGTGATGAAGGTCAATCACAGTCTTACCTGATGTTCCTCTGACTACTACGTCATTGTATTATCATACACTAACATCATCGACAGAAAAAGGTTTAAAGAAAAATGTAGCCATAATCTTACCAGATTTCAGTAACTGTGTACATCTTGGGTAATCCTTTCTGAACAAGATGTGGGTGTGTACACAGACAGAAATAGACAACCATATTTACATAATTATAACCACAATAGAGATACAAATGTGCAATCTGATACTTCACTTATCATATCTTGAATCTCCATGTTTCCTCACTGTCTTTCTAATTATCATTCAGAGGTGCATAATTACAGTTTTCTTCCTTCTAGACAGAACTCCTCCCAGGGTAGCTGGGTGAGGTTCTTAAATGCCCACTGATCGTCTGTGAAGACGCTAGGCCAAGGCAGTTTGCTTAGTTGAACTCTTCCGGGGGCTAATAAGGCTAATGTCAGTGTAATATAATTGTTCTTCACATAAGCAGAACTGCCCTGCAGGTAGGATCGAGCCCCATGGTTGGCTGCCACCTTGTGTGGGCCCAACCTAGGGTATATATTTGGGTCCCTCTCCTCCTGTCCTGTGCCAGAACATTGAGATCTGTACTATTTACAAAGAGTTACATTTTGTTGCCTATCATTTGCTTACTAAAAGATCATTCTTTTTTTTTTTTTTTTTAAGATTTTATTATTTGTGCATACAAGAGCTGGGGTACAGGCCAGAGGTGTGGTGGAGTGAAAGGATTCACCAGAGATAGAGTGGGGAGCAGAAAAGGCAGATCAACTGAAATACACTGCTGAGGGGAGCAGCAGGCATGGCAAGAGAGGTCTGCTGCACCATGTGGGTCCCCTCCCTGGCCGGGGATCAAACCTGTACTGCAGTGACTGCAGAAGCACCACAGTGCAGCACTCAACCCCTTGCACCAGCAGTGAGGCCCCTAAAAGATCATTCTTTAAGAAAAATCAGTGCTTATGGTGATGGGGAATACATGGGGATTACAATTAATGGCAAGGGGCCTCCCCTGGTGGCGCAGTGGGTTAAGCAACGCACTACGAAGCAAATCGCAGCCACTGCAGCATGAGTTCGATCCCTGCTGCCGGCCAGGAGGGGGACCCACATGGTGTGGCAGACCTCTCCTGCTGTGCCCGCTGCTCCCCTCATCAGTGTACTTCTGTTGATCTGCCTGTTCTGCTCCCCGCTCTCTGTGGTGAATCTTCTCACCCCCCCACACCTCTGGCCTGTGCCCCAGTGCTTGTATGCATAAATAAATAAATCTTTAAAAAAAAAAACAATGGCAAGTATATGTAAATTTTAAAATATTTTAATAAAAATAAAATTGAAACAAACTAAAAAAAAAAAAAGAAAAATCAGTGCTTAAATTCTGCCGCTGTTTACCACAGGCTGGGAAGATGGGGGAGACTTAAGAGTGTCTCTCACTCTGTCCCTGGATGATGTTGAATTTATCCAAGTGAAGATTTTTCTCTCAGACCTCTGAACAGATTGTCCTTGCTATCACCACTAACTCTCTTCATGGAACACCCACCCTTATCTCGGTTTTAAATTTTTCTCTTTCCAGACAAAAGAGAGAAGAGTTGGCCCAAAAGGTGGCTGAAGAAAGAGCTCGTCGGGAAGAAGAATCCCGGCGGCTAGAAGCTGAGCAGGCCCGGGAGAAGGAAGAGCAGCTGCGGAGGCAAGCAGAGGAGCAGGAGCGGCGAGAGCAGGAGGAGATGGAGCGCATCCAGAAACAGGTGAGGGACCCTGGGCTCCCGGCAAAAGCTGCTTGCTGGATGAAAGGTTCGTCTCAGATGAGCAGAGGGTAGTGTTCCCTGTACCTCTGAAGTCTTCTGACCCTCTTGTGTGCTCTCGTTTCCCCCGTGTTCTCCACTGCCATCTTGCCTCCACCTTGGAGTGCCCTGTAAAACTGGGGCAGCAGGCAAAGCCAGCCTGTTTGTTAGAAGCAAAAGATCAACTTTTTGTTTTCAGAAAGAAGAAGAAGCTCGTTTTCGGGAAGAAGCAGAGAGGGCCCGGCAGGAACGGGAGAAGCATTTCATGAGAGAAGAGCAGGAGCGCATGGAGAGAAAGAAGGTAGTTGCTTCTAACAGCAGGAGCCTGGCACTCTTCATTGTTTTCATTCTGTCCTTGATGTGGATCAGCATGTGGATCATGAGACCAGTTAATTGCCATGAGACAAAAAGCATTTCACTGTCTCAGATAAACTGAGAAGTAGCTTTTAGTGGTATGTTCCTCCAAAGAAATCCCTCTTCATAGTCCAGCCTTCACTAAGGAGTTCCTTCCTGTACATGTGGCTTAAGCCAGCTTCAGCCTTTTTGAATAGCTCCAATTAAGACAAAGCAGTGGGTAATATTTTTTCCCCACATGACATGTTTTAACGATCTGCTATTTGCTTTGTCAGTGATGTTTGCCAAACTAGCTTGCTTTCTAGATTGATCCTTTTGTTCAGTTCTTTCTTTCGTTCTTGTAGCGACTTGAGGAGATCATGAAAAGAACCAGGAAGACAGAAGTTACAGACAAGGTATTGAAACAGTCATTTTTAAACTATTTTTAAGTGAATAGTGAATTCTTAAAATTCACTTGTAATTTTAATGTTAAAAGGTCTTTTTATTTTTTTCTTTGATAGAAAAATATTGATCAGAGAAATGGAGACATAGCCAAGGAAGCTCTCACTGGAAGAACAGGTATTCATTTCAGAGAACTCAAGTCCATTCAAACGGACTTTTTGAATTGATTCTCCAGAGGTAAAGACATCCATGAAATGATTTTTCAAACAAAAAGATACGCTTTCACTCACTTAGAAGTTTAGGTGTGTGTCATCTAGTTTGTCCACAGAATTTTGCATTTTGTAAAATTCTCTGGGGGTCAGTGGAGGTGTCTTTTCATATTTTATACTCTACTGGAATTGCTTAATAGCTTAAATTCATTGTATATCATGTGTGTATATTTCTAAATAACTATGTGCATATAACTAAATATGCTTATATAGATAATATGTACACATATTTATGTATGCACACTATTGGCATTTCCTTTGAGTTTATAGTATCAAAATTTATTATTTACTATGTCCTAAAATAGCATGTATTTATTTTTGCTTTTCAGGATTATAAACCTAACATTTTCACAACTTATAACATTCTCCAAGAGAACATTTAAACATTTTTATTTCTGACTTCAGAATAGAGTTAAAATTAGAAATTTGTCGAAATTTCATAAGAAAGCTATCTAGATGACATAGAAAGATGATTAATGTCTTGGTTACTTTAAACCAAATTTGATTTAAATAAACTCTGTCTTAATGTTTTAGTACGCAGACTTAATTGATATTTACTAAATGCCCTCTTGGGACAGGTACATCCTGCATACATTTCCTTGTTTAATTTGCACTGCAGCCTTATTTGGTAGAAGGTGCTTTCACTTGGATTTTTTTTGGAGACCTGCTATGTACTGGTCCCTATCACAGTTGAGGAAGTGTAGGTATAAGTCAGTGTGAACAGAATAGGCTCTGATTCTTCCCCTAGAATCACCCAGAGTGACAGGCCCTGGTTCTCAGGGCTGGAGTCCAAGTCACCTGCTTCTAATTCTGCGCCTTCTGTCATCCCACGTGGTCACTGTACAAACAGGTTGTTGACAGATAGCTTGTCATTCAGCCTTCCTGTTCCCTCATCTACAGTATCAGTATAAAAAGAAAGGGTTAGAGGTATTGCTGGGTTTGTTATTGTTTGCTCGTTTCGAATTTAAGACTGGAACATCAAATGAAATGATTGATGTAAAAGAACATTCTCTGTGAAATCAAAGGTCTCCAAACAAAATACTATTTGGGGATTTGGTTTTATATCAAAAGAGGCTATCGTAATTTCTCTGCCATAATTCTCGATAGTGGATTTTCATGCTCTTTTTAAAAATGCCCTAATTATATTTATTTGGAGATTAGCATCTCTAGTGGTTACTTATTTGCCCCATTGCAATTTTTTTTAATCAGGTTGTCTCCAAGAAGTTGTGAGTCATCATAATCAGGAAATTCATGGGTTGCAAATTGCACTGTTTCAGGACTGAGGTTTTAGTGTGTTCATGGCCAGACTATTTGCTGTTTTGTTTTTTCTTTCTCCTTCTTGCTTTCTTTATATATTCTTAAAATATACTTTTACCAGGAAGGAAGATGAAATTTGTCAACCATCATACCTATGTTTATCAACGCTCACAATAAATGCAGTTTGAATTAATACTGCTAAAATGAGGACTATCTGGTTAATGAACTTTCCTTCTCTGGTACTGTATCTAGTTGAGGGCTAAATGATCCAACTTGTGCTCCACAGAGAATTGTAAGACAGCAGGCAGGTGGTTTAAAAACCTGCCAGAAGTTGGGCCTCCCTGTTGGCGCAGTGGGCTAAGAAACGCACTATGAAGCAAACCTCAGCCACTGCAGCACGAGTTCGATCCCTGCTGCCGGCCAGGGAGGGGACCCACATGGTGC
>JAGFMF010011861.1:4922006-4935894 GCA_019455555.1 Galemys pyrenaicus
AAAAAGCTAGCCAAATTCTGCATGTTTAAATGGAGTCAGTAAAGAGTTATCTGTGCTCAAATTGTTTTTCATTTAAAATTCCACTTGTGGGGCCTCCCTGGTGGCGTAGGTTAAAGCAATGCACTATAAAGCAAATTGCAGCTACTGCAGCACGAGTTCGATCCCTGCTGCCGGCCAGGGGGGGGACCCATATGGCGCAGCAGACCTCTCCTGCTGTGCCCACTGCTCCCCTCAGCAGTGTATTCAATCAGTCTGCCTGTTCTGCTTCCCGCTCTCTGTGGTGAATCCTCTCACCGCCCCCCACACCTCTGGCCTGTACCCCAGTACTTGTATCCATAAATAAATAAATCTTTAAAAAAAATTAAAAAAAATAAAATTCCACTTGTGAACTTGTACTAAACGTTTTCCACTTTCACTGGTTAAAAGGTCAATGTTAAACGCCCATCTAAGGAAGTTCCTCTAGTCTCACCTTGGGAATATAACTTCTACTTTAGTAAATTCCACTTTCCTAGACAGCAGATAAAAAGTTGTAAGGTACTCCTAGGTCTGACATCCTGATTAAGCTTTTAGGAGCGATCAAATTACTCGTATATTAGTGGAGACACTCCTGGTGCAACTTCCTACATCATGTCATATCACCGACTAAACCCCCATATGACCTTCTGCTTCATTTGCCAGTAGTTAAATAAATCTTTTGATTTATTGTCACTCCATTCTCAGTGTCCTCACCCTTCCATACTACATATTCCAGTACCTGTGATCTTGAACGGGGAGGGGTCTTTTGGGGTCTTCACTGTTTATCAATAGATTTTCATTTTTTTATCGCCAATATATCACATGTTTGGAGCTTGAAGCATGTTATAACTGAGGTTATAAGAAAAATTAAGCCCCTAACCGCAAAGAAAAAATAGTTATTGCATACAGTTTAGAAAAATGATGGTACCTACAGTGAAGAACAGAAAATGGATCACTTCAATGTAAACCAGTCTGATAAAATTGCCTTTTCTTATATGACAATGTACATAAAAGCACAGTAAAGTTTTAGAAATGTAAGATTTTATATAAATGTCATTAATTTATTCTCTTTTCTGTTTTCTAATATAGAAGTTATATGAGAATTTCTTCTGAAGAACCAAAGCAGAAATAAGTTTCTACAATTAATGGGATTCGTTCCATGCTATAAAGGAGCATTTCCTCCCTCCTCCAGTTTTCTAAAGATTTCTTGACCATCATTTTGAAAAGACTTTATTAAAACCAGCTAAAGACAACAGACTGGATAACTTTTCTAATAATTTTCACCAATAGAGAAAGAAATGCTCCTTATTCTTCAGTACTTTAAAATGGCTTTTTCCAGTGTGCTCCTTCTTAGCAAATCAATATTTTTCTGCATTCTCTAAAAGATGAGAGCATTTGGCTATAAAAGAAATGCGCTGAGTAGGCATGATTTTTCATACAGATATTTTGGTCTTTACAAGCTAAATGTAAAATTGGCACAAAAATTACCTTTTGCAATGTAATACTTGAAAAATATGTACCTCTTTACTCTCCAAGTGGAGTAAATTGGGAGTCGGGGGTGTTTAAATTAAGCCTGTTTATTGCAAAGAGCTCTATTTGTAGAGGCAAATTATAGGCAGATTACCAGGTTCTTATGCAACTTGTACATGGATGTTCTGCAAACCCAGCTGTCACATTCTTCTTGCATCTCCTTTTGCAAAAGCGTACCTAAACAGTTTTAAAATGTGAAAAACAAAAGCATTATTTTTTCAGAGCAAGAAAATAATTTACTGTCCTCTTAAATAATGTTTTTATAAAGTTTTTCCAGGTAAACTAATCCAATAAGAAAAATGTGACAACATTGCAAATTTGATTTATTAGATGCATTCCTTATGTTTCCATGAGAGAATGTTACCAATGATTCAGGGCTATTTCTGAAGTCTGTATATTGCTGCTGTCCCAGTGATGTTGGGGCTTATCTTTGCCTTATCTGATCACAAAATAGGGAGGAGGGAGGATGAAGATTTACTATTTCTTTAAATAAAAAAAGAATTTGGTTTTGCTCGTTTAAGAGCGATAAAAACCTGATGGAACGTTACTGTGTTTGGCTCACAGGCCACCGTGCAGGAGACCTTCGCAAATGTCTTCGTTCTTCGTGGCGTCCAAAAGCTTTCACTCTTCATTCTTCACTTCTGTGGCTGAGTGTAGCTGTACAAACTTGCACTTTCATTTCTTAATAAAAATGCAATTTTATTTTGCCATTTTAGAGACTACTAATAACAAATACTGAAGGAAAGGGGAACACAATTTTTTTACGTGGAATGTTAGAAAAAATAAAGGTCTGTCACTAAAATTATGTTTTATAGAGAGAGATTGGTTAATCTACAAGATTGAGAGTTGAGAGCCTCTTCATTATTAGACTACTTCTTTAAATCCAAGCATATCATCTTTAATAACAGCTGCCATTTGTTAAAACATTAATTTGGGGGTTTTCCCTATTCTCAGTTGTCCATGTACACAGTCATTAAAAAAAAATCTGTTCAACAAAGTTGTTCTATTTGTTTAAATCAACCGAGCATGAAACACCAAATAAAATGTGTTTGACATAGTTTAATTGTTAGGTTTCTCATATATTAATTTCACTCACATTAATTCTTGAGTTTTCAAATTGCCCTTGATTTATCCTAATGGCATATTACCAATGAAAAGTTACTAGCATCCCTTATGTTGTCCAACTTGAACAGGCAAACGGTAGTTTTATTTAAAATTTAGAGCAGTGGTTCTATTTTGACTAGGTTTTCCTTTTATAGTCTTGAGTGATTATTAGCAAACTGAATGCTTTCTAAGTAATCAAGTTTTACTTTAAAATGATAAAATTTGGGCCTCCCTGGTGGCACTGGGGTTCAAGTCTCAGAGCTATCAAGTTATCGTCAACCACTGTGGCATGAGTTCGATCCCTGGGCAGGAAGCTGATCCACGTAGTGCAGCAGACCTCTCCTGTCTCACCCACTGCTTCCCTCAACAGTGTATTTCATTAGATCTGCCTGTTCTGCTCCCCATTTTGTCTCTGGTGAATCCTTTCATCCCTCACACCTCTTGTCTACACTCCAGTTCGTGTATGCGTAAATAAAAATAAATCTTTTTTTAAAATGACAAAAATTTATTTTGTTAAGAACAACACTGCCAGAGATTGACCTTGACCTTTACAACGGAGGGATTCTTTTCTATCCAGCCCTTGAAAATCAGTATTCACCTACTGAGCTTAGAGATGTCTTCAGAAGGCTCAGCGACCAACGTGACCCTCATATTTGAAAAAATGGAATATGGAATGAAGGTGAATGGGCTTTTAGTTCCCTTTCACACCACTGGAGATTGTCTAAGTAAATTTAGTCACCACTCAGAGGTTTCAGCTTTTACTGGACTGTAAGGATGTATGTGACATACAGAAACTTTGCCACCTGGTGATAGAATAATAGCAAAACAAAGGCAAAAGCAAGCATTTGTTCATACCTACCTTTGGAAAATTTGGGGAAGTGTTGCCTCCACTTGTAAGCAATCGCATGAACACCTTAACTGAAAGGTGCAGGACTCAGGAGCACTGACATTCTGAAAGCAGGATTGGGTAACCTGACTGGGTCAGGAAGCAGACTCTTGAATGAGATTGGGCAGGTGATGGCACAGGAATACAATTCTAGACCTACAATTATCAAAAGGCATTAGCTTGCAAGATTTGCTATATTCTTACCCTTCATTTTGTGTGTTTTGCCACTAAAAATCTAAGCAATCACCTTTCAAGCACCATTCACTGATGAAAAATTACTAGCATCCCATATGCTGATTAACACTGGTACTGATTTAGGTGATAGTATTTAAAGTACTCACCTAGCCACTCCCCTCCATTGTAGTCCTCAACTGATTCCTACCCTACCCCTAAATTATACATGCAAACATACATCACAAAGTTTATACTAAAGCTTTTTTTTTTTTAATTTATTTATGCATACAAGGGCTGGGGTACAGGCCAGAGGTGGGGGTTGGTGAGAGGATTCACCACAGAGAGCAGGGAGCAGAACAGACAGATCAACTGAAGTACACTGCTGAGGGGAGCAGTGGGCACAGCAGGAGAGGTCTACCGCGCCATGTGGGTCCCCCGCCTGGCCGGCAGCAGGGATCGAACTCGTGCTGCAGTGGCTGCAGTTTGCTTCATAGTGCGTTGCTTAACCCACTGCGCCACCAGGGAGACCCCTATACTAAAGCATTTTAAGTAACTTACCGCATACTAAATTTAACAGGCACCAATAACTTCTCCTATCTTCCACATTCCTTTTTTATTTAACTGATGTAGGCTGATAAGTAATTTCCATCTGTGTTGTGCATAGAATATAAAAATTCATGATGAAATGACTACTGGATCATGTTACAGACAACAATTTTTAAAAATAACATTACTTCCAAGAACCTGCCGCCTTCCCATCCTGATTTGGCTCAGCAAACATCCACACTTGCTCAATCATGATGCAGATTGTCATTTCCTGACATCCACTAGCACCTCGCTGTTTTGGGGGGAGGACTTTAAAGTCCTTGCAAGAAATGAGAGAGGGACAAACGTGAATAGAAGTGGCAATTTTAAATTTGTTACACGTAAAATATTTTGTTAGTAACTATTTCCTTGGTGACTTGGTAACTATTTCCTTGGGTAACAGTTGGGTACCAGCAGTTTTAAGTTGGTGAATAAACAGTTTTATGTTGGTGTGTACCAACAGGTTTATGCTGGTAGCTTTGATTATAACTTTAGAAGTCAGATGGCATTTTAGTAATTATGGTAAAGTTCAAAAGAAATTTTAAATTGACATTTAACAATATGTAGTAAAATAATCACATGCATTGTTATATGTCTGATACTTCAAAAGACTAAAGGGAGGGCCTGGAAGATGGGGCTCACTTTGGGAGCAATGCAAGGGTGGTCAAAGCTGGCATCTGGTGTGAGGCTTAGGTTTGAATTCCAGGTTTGATGCACTATGTCGGGGTCTGTAAGTCACTCTTGTTCAAGCCTGGGTCACTTCAACTGGTCCTGGAAAACAAATCCCATCTCATAGGGTTGTCTTAATAGTTGTCAAGTCTGAAGTAAATGAAAATCAGTATAAGTTTCTAACCCATAGGAATTGTTTAATAAATGTTAAAATGTTTGGTCTTTGGATTGCAATGTCTATGGAAAAGTTACCAACTAATATACGAGTAATTCGATCGCTCTCAAAAGCTTAACAATCAGGATGTCAGAGCTAGGAGTACCTTACAACTTTTCATCTGCTGTCTAGGAAAGTGGAATTTACTAAAGTTCAAGTTATATTCCCAAGGTGAGGAAACTGCCCCCAGAAGGTGAGGCCTTCACATTTCTACTAATGGTGGCCATGGGCGCCATTAATGTTATCTTGTGTCTGTTCAAGGTTTTACAGAAAGCAAGCTAGACAAATGTACATTTATTTCTAAAGGTATTGCAAGTTTATAGTTTCTAAAAATTTTTGAGATGTTAGCATATTACTATTTTAATTCCATACTTCCTCCTGCTTCCTCCATCCCTTTCAAAATGTTCTCTTTCCAAGAAGAACTATACTTTGTATATATTTATGAAGGCATATCCTGACATTCTGACAACTAGAGTTACCACTTTGGCTCCAAACCCATGAGTAAATGTTTCCCCAGCAACGTAGGTCAACTTTCTGAAGGTACTTGAGGAAGCAGGAGCAGCAAGAAATTTCTAAAGTAGTTGCTGAGAATTAATAAGCAAATCATGTTCAGACTACAGCTAACAATTCCTTTTCCTACTTATATGGAGTTGGCTTACCAAAGGTGTCAGGGAAGAAATAAATTCAGAAGGTAAGAACTTGGATTTGAGGACTGGGAAGGACTTCCCTTGCTCATTCTGGAATCATCCTTGCCCCCACAGAATGATTTGCAGGAATTTGCCTCTTCACTGAGCAGCACCTGCCTTTTCTGATGTTATTGATGTTGCCAAACAAAAAATAAAAAGAACTGACCTGAGCTCTAGCTGGAATGTCAGTGTCCCAGACGGATATTTGGATTCAGTTGCTAGAAAGTCACAGGAGGAATCAACATCCGTGACTGCTGACATTCTGCCAAGGAAAGAGCAGCACAAATAAAATTACCATCCAGGCCATTCTCAGTGGTCCCTCAGTTCACACATCTGTGTTAACATACCCGAGGAAGCTGTGTTGAAAGTGTAAATACCTCTTTCTCACTAGGCTCAGCCCCTGCACTCAGAGTTGTAGTTGACTGGATAACACTCCATATTGGGGTTCCCTTCTATTATAGGACTTCCCTTCACTCCCAGATAAACTATGTATACGTGCTTGCTAGAGCAGAAATCAGCAATGAGCTTGTTATGCTAATGTCTGTTAACATGATTTATAACCCAAGTGACATGTCCTTAAAAGTAAGAATATACCTCAGGGCCTCCCTGGTGGCGCAGTGGATTAAGCAGCGCACTATGAAGCAAACCGCAGCCACTGCAGCACGATTTCAATCCCTGCTGCCGGCCGGGGAGGGGGACCCACATGGAGCGGCAGACCTCTACTGCTGTGCCCGCTGCTCCCCTCAGCAGTGTACTTCTGTTGATCTGCCTGTTCTGCTCCCCGCTCTCTGTGGTGAATCCTCTCACCCCCCTACACCTCTGACCTGTACCCCAGTGCTTGTATGCATAAATAAATCTTTTAAAAAAAAAAGAATATACCTCAGAATGGATAAAATATCACTCAGAAAACCCATCTAGTATTCTCTTTCTCATTTTGTCATCTATGTCCACCAGTCTGAAAAAATGTTTCCGGCATCATTCAGTTCTTAGTGGGTGTATATTAACAACCATGAACATGCTTGAACTTCTGAGTGGACATAGACCTGCCACCATATTATGGTCACCCACATGTTTCCATCATCATCTTCCCTACTCTATGTGTTCAATCTAATGGTACCCAGATCTTGATTTGTCACCTTCACACTTTTGTCCCAGATTCTTTTTATTTTTTGAAGATTTTATTTCTCTTTGCCTAGAAGAACTTAGGTGTAGGCCAGAGGTGTGATAGTGAGAGAATTCACCAGAGATAGAGCAGGGAGCAGAACAGGTAGATTTTACAGAAATACACTGCTAAGGGCAGCAGCGGGCGAAATAGGAGAGGTTTACTGTTCTGTATATGGATTAGCTTCCTGGCCTGGGATTGATCACTGGCTACTGCAGTGGGCTGTCACTATGATAGCACTGAGACTTAACCCCTAGGACACCAGAGGGCCCCCTCCCTGATTCTTTTTAGTGACAACTAGTTTAAAAGCCTTACTCCGGGCCTCCCTGGTGGCACAATGGGTTAGGTAACACACTATGAGGCAAACAGCAGCCACTGCAGCATGACTTCGATTCCTGCCCGTGGCCAGGGAGGGACCCACATGGCGCAGCAGACCTCTCCTGCCTCGCCCGCTGCTCCCCTCAGCAGTGTACTTTGGTCAATCTGCCTGTTCTGTTCCCAGATCTGTCTCTGGTGAATCCTCTCACCATCTTGGACTCTGGCCTGTATCCCAGCTCTCATATGCATAAATAAAATCTTAAATAAAAAAAAAAAACAAAACTACTCTGGGCCTCCCTGGTGGCGCAGCAGGTTGAGCACCGCACTGTGAAGCATCCACGGCACAGTAGCGCAAGTTCGATCTCCAGCCAGGGAGGGGACCCACAGGGCACAGCAGAAATCTCCTGCCTGGCCCGCTCCTACCCCCAGCAGTGCATTTCGGCTGATCTGCCTGTTCTGCTCCCCACTCTGTCTCTGGTGAATCCTCTCACCTCCTGCGACTCTGGCTTGTACCCCAGCTCTCATATGCATAAATAAATCTTGAAAAATAATAATAAAAAAATCCTACTCCTCTTCATAGTCCTTGAAGTCTCTTATGATATGACCTCTCCTAATCCCCATATACGGTCTCTACTGCTTCTGCTAGGTTCTGGGAGGGCTGGAACACTTGAGTTCATAGTATTTTCTGAAAGAATCTCAAAAAAATATGATGGACCATATAACATGCTAAACTCTGAATATTATGCACATACTTTTAAAATAATAAATTGCTAATGTTACACAAATTGCTAGTCAGAAGGATGTATTTTTTTTTCAAATACTTTTATAAGGACCAAATGGAAATTATAAGAAAATAGAAATAGCTAATGAAATGAATGCTATGTTTTGTAAAGAAATATGAAAGGTGTTAAAGGCGTTACATGAATGCATATTGAGGTTTCTAAATGTATCCAACTAACCTTACATTTTTCAGTTTTCGTATCAAAATGCTTAATTTCTACGCATAAACAAATTGTAATTACAAAACAGGAAAAAAAAACAGGACAACAGGTCATTTCAAAATAGTACTTTTCTAGCTAACAAATGTTTGTGAAATATACTTTGTGGTCACTGTTTAAAAACACAGACAACCCACCAGTTGTTTATTCAAAATTTCAATCTTATGCCTACACTTATTAAAATATTTTAGGAATGGAGGCTTGAAAGGCACAAGACAAAAACCTTAAATGTGATACTCATGATTTCAATAGTTAGGAGTAACTTAGAAATGAGAAAAATAGGGCCTTCCCTGGTGGTGCAGTGGGTTGAGCAATACACTATGAAGAAACCATAGGCACTGCAGCACGAGTTTGATCCCTGAGGGGACCCACATGGGGCAGCAGACCTCTCCTGTCTCACCTGCTGCTCCCTCAGCAGTGTACTTCAGTTAATCTGCCTGTTCTGCTCCCCACTCTAACTGGTGAATCTTCTCACCTCCCATAACTCTGGCCAGTACCCCAGTTATTGTATGCATAAATAAATAAATCTTTAAAAAAAAAAGGAAATGAGAAAAATAACCTGTTGCTTTATTCTCAACAGGAAGGAATGAAATGGAATTGTAGCATAATTTAAAGTCTAGACATATACTAGAGATGCTAATGTATTCTCTCCAAAAGGCGTCTCTATCACCATGTTGACATCAGGTTTCCAACAAACGGAGTGGTCTTACCCTCTTCTTAACCCTTTGAATCAGCCCCAAAACATGTTTCCTTCAGATTTTCCATCTAGGCTAGGAACGCAGCCAAATACATTTGAGTACTCAACTCAGAACACCTGTTTCTCATAGCCCAGCCACCTGTTGTCTCTGCCCCCATGATAGAGGAATCCGGCCGGCTCCTCCAAGGGGCTGTCCTGAACGCCCCTGGCTTGCTACTGCCTGTTCTCTGCTTTCCACTCCTGCAGAACTCTCCTGCTGCTGCTTCCCTGTGCTGTCCCGCGGCAGTAGAGTGTGAATCCTTAAAGTGAACGACTTTTATCTGCTTTGGACAGTAAAACGTCCAGTGTGGTGCCTGATACATTAGAGACCGGAGTAATTACTCTAGTGAATTGAATGGAGAGGCAAATGAATGGAGTCCTGTTAACTTTTTGGCAGCTATTAAATTACTGATTAGCCCTTTATTCTTGGATATCTCTTTTCTATTGGATTTTGTATCAGTCAGAGCAGTTGCAGAAAAGAGAAACCACACTAGAGCGAGAAGGGTGCAGTGCCAGCAAGGCTCGGAGCAGGTTCTCCATGATCCGAGCAGATGAGTCAAGGAGGAGTCCTGGAGCCCTATGTGGTTTTTTCAGGCTTTTATTATTCTTTACATCAGAGGCGACCAGGTACACTGCAGGCAGGGAGGCCTCGGGCCAGAAAATCTCTCTGGGCTGTCTAGCCTCTGCTCTCCTCTCCCTGCTGCTGGCCTCCTCGTGATGCCATCCTTACACACCCCGTGTCTCAGCCCAGGTGCGCCCACCTGCACATGCGCGCACCCTACTCGAGGGGCCCACCTCGCCTGCGCGGAGGACTGCAGGTGTCTATCATTGACATCAATGGCTGGAGGGCGGAAAAGCCTGATCACTTTGCATTTACCCTACAATCCACCCTCTCAGGGGTTTCTGTCTTACAAATTATATGTTTCCCTGGGCAAATACGAACACTGTGGCCATGACCCACAAAAGTAAACAACACAACTGAATACAACAATGTAACAAAATACAACTAAACTCTGGCAGGCACCAACCTAAGGGCAAAAGATTATTGGCACCCGCAGATGATCCACATCTGCTGCCTAAGGCACTGCTCTACTCACGGCACATGCCAGGAGCCTTCAGGCTTCCTGGCCTTCTCTGGCTGTGGTCTCAGCCACAAGCCACACACTGCATGCGCCCCCAGGATGCTCTCACTCTCGGGACTGGCGATTCTATACTCTTTGGGGGTAATCACCCAATCCCCAGGGCACTCTGCCGTCACCCCAACACTCGGCTTCCATAGTCACCAGCGTGACACGCAGCCCCTGCACTCAGGCCAACCCTGTGCACACGCACATGGGCGGGGGATCCGTGGCTACAAGCTCCACATGCGGCCTCTCTCTTGGGTCCCCTCTTCGACTGTGGGCTCCACCACAAGCCACGTTCCCCGCCCGTCCCCCTCAGACGGTTCCTCAGCTCCTCACCCTCTACACCAAAGAGGGCATCACCCACAGGTGATTTTAAGAGACTCACTGGCCTTCTTGAACAGACTTAGGCTGCTCACCAGCCGCTCAGGGCTTCCCAATCTTAGCACCAGCTTTTGCCTTCTCTAGTTGGCTTTTTGATACCTCTCCTCTGCCTGGCTGCACAGAACTTGGCAAGGGCTTCCTCCCTCAGCCAACCTTGGGCTCTTCTCATGCCTGCCCCTTCCTCTCCTCTGGCCATTGCCTCTCTGGGGTGTGGCCCGGGAATGTCGGGCAGTACACAGGCCGCTTTTGGCCGCCGAGGCCCACTGGCCACCCCGATTCTCATCTCCTGGGGTTTACAAATAATCCCATCCACCCCGGGGACCCATAAACAAAACATTAACCTGCCTTCTGGAGGGACTGTCAGTCCAAGACCATCGATCCTTTCCTTATGTCAGCACTGAATCATGGTCCTCTTTCTCCTCCAAGGAGTCTGCTGCCTCAGGGGTCATGGGCTGGTCCTCACGGGCCATCTCCTCCTTCACTTGAGATCTTGTCCTGCATCTCCCGGACCTTGTCTACCTCCTGCAGTGTCTTCGGCTCTTCCCGCAGCTCCTGGACTCTGGCACCTCCCGTGCTGCCATGGTACCTCCAGCATTGTCACACGCTTACAGTCTGCCACCCCTCAGTCCCTCCTGAGGTCTTTGCAGGGCTCCACACATGTCTGCATCGAATCATCCTGCCAACTATGCCATTGTAGTGCCCGCAAGGCACTATGATCCGAGCAGATGGGTCAAGGAGGAGTCCTGGAGCACTCGGTGGCTTTTTCAGGCTTTTATTATTCTTTACATCAGAGGCGACCAGGTACACTGCAGGCAGGGAGGCTGGGGTGGGGGTTAGGGGACCGGAGGCTGGCAGGCCTCTTAGCCTTCCCCGGCAAATCCTCACTCTCTGCGCTCTCTAGCCTCTGCTCTCGTTCTCTTCTCCTCTCCTCTCCTTGCTGCTGGCGTCCTCGTGACACCATCCTTATACGCCCCGTGTCTCAGCCCAGGTGCACCCACCTGCGCATGCCCACACCCTACTCGAGGTGCCTACTGTTAGGCATGCGTGGAGGACCACAGGTGTCTATCATTGACATCAGTGGCGGGAGGGCAGAGAAGCCTGATCACTTTCCATTTACCCTACAATGAGTAAAGGGTGAAATAGAAGACATAACTATTATAGCTACTATTCATTGTGTATCTGCCGTGTGCTAACTGTGTTAACCACGCTACTGTGTTAGTGCCTTTAATCCTCACAACAGTCCTTTGAAGTTGGTGCTGTTATTATCCTCTGAGACTTAAAGAGAAAAGAGCCTCATGAAAGCCACACAGCTTGTAAGAACACGGCCAGGACTAGAACCCAGACTCTGCTTCCTGGGCAGACTCACAGCTGCTTCTCCATCAATGATGTGACCTCCAAGTGAATTCACTGATGTCACATCCTCTGCTATGTATGACAGGAAGGATTGCTCTAGATTAACAGCAAACTCTCAAGAACAAAAAGGTGGCTGCATCTTATTTATCTTTAATCACAAAGGTTGATGAGCAAATATATTAGAAATAATTAGGGGGCCTCCCTGGTAGTGCAATGGGTCAAGCAACACACTATGAAGCAGACCACAGTCACTGCAGCACGAGTTCGATCCCTGCTGCCGACTGGGGAGGTGACCCACATGGCAAGGCAGACCTCTCCTGCTTTGACAGCTGCTGCCCTTGGCAATGTATTTCTGTTAATCTGCCTGTTCTGTTCCCGGCTCTGTCTCTGGTGAATCTTCTCACCCCTCACACCTCTGGCCTGTATCCCAGTTCTTGAATGCATAAATAAATAAATCTTTAAAAAAAGAAATAATTAAAGTTTTATCATTCTCAGAACAGTTACAAATATGGGAAGAGGAAAGGCTAGGATAAACCCCATGGTATGGCTAAAATTTGGAGGAATTGTGGCCTCCCTGGTGGCGCAGTGGGTTAAGCAATGCACCATGAAGCAAACTGTAGCCACTGCAGCACAAGTTCAATCCCTGCCTCCGGCCAGGGAGGGAACCCACATGGCATGGCAAACCTCTCCTGCCTTACCAGCTGCTCCCCTCAGCAGTGTATTTCAGTCAATCAGCCTGTTCTGCTCCCCGCTCTGGCTCTGGTGGATCCTCTTACCTCCTGCATCTCTGGCCTGTACCCCAATGCTTGTATACATAAATAAATATTTTTTTAAAAATTTGGAGGAATTGATGTGAATACACATTTTCTAGTATATATACATAGACACAAGTTTCTGTGTGTACACATACATATATGCTTGCATTTCTTTCTGAATTCTGCCTACTGACTGGGGTAGATGCAATTACAGCTATCAATGAAATCACCAAGGGTTGGGCCTCCCTGGTGGTACAAGGGGTTAAGCACCACACTGTGAGGTATACACAGCCACAGCACCATGAATTCCATCAGGAAGGTGACCCACATGGCACAGCAGACCTCTCCTGCCTTGCCCGCTGCTCCCCTTAGCAGTGTATTTCACTTGATCTGCCTATTCTGTTCCCCAGCCTGTCTCTGGTGAATCCTCTCACCCTTCACACCTCTGGCCTGTATCCCAGTTCTTGAATGCATAAATAAATAAATCTATAAGTAAAATTTAAAAAAGAAAGAAATCACTGAGGGTCTAGATATTTATACCTAAAAACTGTCCTTTTTAAAAAAAAATTATTTAAAATAGAGAAACTTGGGGCCTCCCTGGTAGTACTGGAGTTAAAGTCAGTGCTATCGAGCTATCACCAGCCACTACAACATGAATT
The DNA here is from genome assembly GCA_019455555.1 of Galemys pyrenaicus. Lineage (NCBI taxonomy): Eukaryota > Metazoa > Chordata > Mammalia > Eulipotyphla > Talpidae > Galemys > Galemys pyrenaicus. The sequence goes on from JAGFMF010011861.1 coordinate 4,935,356, forward strand.
CAATCCATGGTCAGGGAGCTGACCCACATGGTGCAGCAGACCTCTCCTGTCTCACCTACTGCTCCCCTCAGCAGTGTGTTTCAGTAGATCTGCTTGTTCTGCTCTCTGCTCTGTTTCTGGTGAATTCTCTCACTCCTTTGTACCTATGCCTGTACCCCAGCTCTTGTATGCACAAGTAAATAAAAAGAAATCTTTAAAGCAAAAAATAGAGAAACTTGGCCGATATCACCTTAATCAGGTGATCCTATTAACAGTGCTAGTCCTCATGGGAATGCCACATGTATGCTTTTCTCAATAATGCACTGAGAAAACCTAACATTTCACTATGCTTGCAAAAAATACATAATCTGGATATAATAATGAAATGCCAGGCTGTCTCAAAGTAAAGACCATTCTAGTAATAGGGCTGTACTCTTCAAAAATGTTAAGACCACGAAAGAGGCCCTCCCTGGTGGCGCAGTGGGTTAAGCAACACACTACGAGGGAAACAGCAGCCACTGCAGCAAGAGTTCGATCCCTGCTGCCGGCCAGGGAGGGGA
>JAGFMF010011861.1:4954294-4989374 GCA_019455555.1 Galemys pyrenaicus
CTGGCCGGCAGCAGGGATCGAACTCGTGCTGCAGTGGCTGCGGTTTGCTTCATAGTGCGTTGCTTAACCCACTGCGCCACCAGGGAGGCCCTCATCTTAATTTTAATTTAGCTCTTTTCCTCCCAGATTTGTCTGACTCTTTCTAACCCTTTTCTATGGGTTTCTACTAAAAGGTCCTTTAAATGTGTGACAGGTTTTTAAACCTTGCTTTGAGCCAATCCTATTTGGCTGGACTTTTACCCTCAAAGAAATGAATAACTTTAAATACTTAACTTAGTAACTATATTCTTTGTTCTTTCTTTATTGTACCCTAGTTGTATTAAAGTTCCTTTCCATTAAAGGTTTTATGTGTTTGTCTTAATGCAGCAGATGGCAGAACCCATTCAGAGAGGGCAGGCTTCGGAGTTCTAAGTGATCCTCTCCCTGCCCTGTAACAGTACCACACTGTGAGGCATACACAGACACTACAGCGTAAGTTCCATCCCTGACCAGGGAGCTGACCCACATGGTGCAGCAGACCTCTCTTGCCTTGCCTGCTGTTCCCCTCAGCAGTGTACTTCGGTCAATATGCCTGTTGTGTTTCCCACTCTGTCTTTGGTGAATCATCCCACCCCCTCATCTCTGACCTATACCCCAGTTCTTGTATGCGTAAATAACCTTAAAAAAACAACAAAAAACAAAAACTGTGACATGGAGTTCTTGTTTGTGAGCAATAGAAAACAATTCTGGTTAGCTCAGAAAAGAAATTTATTGGAAAGCTATCAGCTCAAAGAATCAGTGAATAATCTACCAAAATTAAATAAAAAAAGGAAAAAGAAAAACTAGGGGAAAGACAGGAACCAACAGAGGAGATAGCGGGAAATATAAAGTCCAGTCTTCAAACATTTCAATTAGAGAAACTCTGTTGGTCCCATGTCCTCTGTTTTTCACGACCAACATTGGGTTCCCAATGTCACTAATATCAGAAGATGGGAAATGAGGGACTCCAAACCACCGCTCAATCGCAATTTCTCCAAACAGGAAACAGTTCAGATATTGTTTAGCCCAAAGAGAAACCAAACAAACTAATCAAAACCATTAATGAGGCAGTATGTCCTATTGGACCTATGGGCCTTCCAACTCCACATTCATTCCTATGTTCTTGTACTTACCCTTTTCAGTTACCCAGTTTCTCCTGTTCTTTTTCAATTATTTTAAATAAACTGAAATCAAACCGAACAATATTTCTAAAGAAAGTTTTATAAACATATAGTAAATTGTCAATGGCCTATAAAACATTAATTGATTTACTAGCTGTAAATATCAGTATTCCTTTTGTGTGTATTTATCCTACTAGTAAGGTTGTTTGTATGCAATTTATATATTTTTTTGATAATTTTAAATTTTTATCCACGATTAATTGTTAATTGACTGTTGATCCCCCATGTTCTTTTCAATGTTAACAGGAAACAAAAGTTTCATTACAATGAATAGACTTGTAATGATGGCATACTAGGTTGTGAAAACAATACAGTGTTCTAAATTCAAGACCCTTCAGTTTTAGAAGTTAGTAAAAGAAAGTATACTCTAACAAATGAACCTAGGTCAAGTGAAGTCTGGAAGACTCTTTCATTTACTAATGGATTTAATCCAGTGTGTCTCCTTTGTTGCTAACTCAGGTTATTTAACATCACAATCAATTACACTGCCTCAGACAGAAAGATGACTTCATTTTAAATACATTTGCAATAGAATTGCAAAGCAAGGCTTAATATCCGGCAAAACTCTACTTGTTTTAGTCCAAAAAGAGAAAGCAAACAAATTAATCAAAACCATTAGTGAGGCAGTTTGAATCAAAACCATAGAGGCAATACACTATGGTGTATTTTGAATAACCGAATAAAGGTTGTTAACCCTGAGGAGTCCCTCCTCCATTCACGCAAAGTAAAAGCTGTGTAGAGCCTTGTTTTTTTCTTTTAACATAGTTTAACCATTCAACATTTACTGAGCACCTACTAAATGCCTGGGACTCATCAGGTCACTACATAAATCAGAGATGTCTGCTTCACATTCTTTTGAGAGGGGCAGATTGCACAGTAAGAAAACCCGAGAATTCAGCCCAGACTAGAATTCAGCTGTAGCCGAGCTGGTAAATTGAACCGTGGAGAGCAAATTCCCAAAGCACAGTGTTAAAATTCACAATTATGGCCCAATACAGGATTTGACTGACAGAAGACCGGTTGCTAATTACTCTTTAGTCATCCTTCAAGGTGGTTGATATCCTAAACAAAATAGTAACGGTTTCAGGCCCCAAGGAAACAAGCGCGGTTTAACTATTAATTGAAAATTAGCTACGGCTCTTATTTGAAACTCTATCCAAATCAAACCTTATTTACAGTGTGACTTATGTTTTTGGCAGATCAAGCTAAATTGTACCGTTTCTCGACCCGCACGGATTAAGGTTATACTTTGTGGTCTGTTTTATTGTTATGCCTATGCCGCCTTTGCTAAGTGGCGGTGCTTTAACAACGTCGCGGGGAGAAAAAGCATCCTCTGATGCAAAGCATGAAAAACAGTCGAAAGCTCTGGAATATGCGTGAACTTTATGAGAACTGGTCAGAAGCCACTCGAGTAAAGATTTAGCTTGTAACCATTTTTCCACTATCCAAATGAGTTTGGTAAGACTTAGATCAAAGCAAATCGAGTGTTTCCAGTTAGGCGGCCAAGCGAAGTGGCGCCTCCTGGCGTCGGGAGACGCGACTGTGGGCTCGTCTGATCCTGAGACTAGCTTTTCTGGCCTGGACTAGTCGACCCCACAAATAGGCTGACTCGGACAAACAAAATCGAGGCGACAGTGAGGCCTGAGGTACCCCCTAAATGAGGCGGACAAGCAGTAATACCCTTCAAGGGCCCGGCGACCTCACGGCCTACCAATACAGCCCGCCCCAACCTCTACAGACCGCCCAGCCGAGGCTGGCGTTGTGGGCTAGAGGGTGGAACCGCCAGAACTTCGCGCGATAATTCTCGTGATTTCCCAGAAAGCCTCGGGCAATAGCTTAACAGCGGCCAGGGAGCCGGTTTAGGGCGGAAGGGTGGGCGGGGCCTGCCCAGCTATTTAGCGGCAGTGGAGGCCACGCCCCCAATCGGAAGTGACGGAGACGAGTTAGCGCGTCGAAGCTACCTCTATGGTTTTCCTCCCGTTCTTGAGTCGGGAGATGGCCGCTGTGTAGTTACAACGGAGCTAAGTCCCGGCAACCGTCCGTCGGCGTGTCAGGTAGGCTTCTCACGGCATTTAAACCATCTAGTGAGCAGTGTACACCGAAGACGGGTGAATATTGTCGAATCTTTTGTGGGTGGTGACGAATTGGCGGCCACGGGAGGACCCAGGAGACAGTGCGCCGTTATTTACGCGTTTCTCCGTCTGCTTCCCTCAGGTTTTTGAGGTACTACGGGCCAAAAAGGTGTGTGTGTGTAGGGGGGTAGGGTAAGCAGCGAGTACGGTGTGCGTGCGCGCGGTTGCGAGCCTGGCTCGAGACCCGGAGACCGCGCGGCCCTCTCGTGCGCGTGCGCATATCTCTCCCCAACCCTCCCCCACTTCCTCGGCCCTGACCCCTGCGCGCGCCCGACCGCCGCTCGTCCTGCGCACGCGCGCCGGCTGCTTTTCTCCCTTCACCGCCTTGGACCTCCGCTGGAGGTGCAAGTTGTGTTCGGCTTTCATTGGCTGTCGTCACTACTTTGCTTCCCGGCCTTTGGGAATCTGATAAAACAATTGACTAGCCGGGTACGCTGGGTAGGTCGACCTTTTTCCGCGTCGCGTTTATTAAATGCCTTTACCCAGGCTTCACTCAGGCGGTTTACGCCTCCCTTTTCTTTTACTCTGTCGTTTGCCTCCCGTCTGCATTCACCTCTGGCCCTCGGGGTTGCCGGGAAATTTTTTCCAGGGCTAGTTTCGGGTCTCCCCTGACAACCCATTGTATTGAAGTGAACGTGCACTCTGGTCTGATGCCTAGTTACTGTTTCCTAGCGTGGTGTGCGGGCCTTAGTTCATGAATCTGAAGAGTGGCCTTGCCATGCCCGGGCCGAAAGAGCCGCTCTCCAGCCACAGAAGGGAAGCCACGTTTTGCACAAAGTAATTTAGCTCGGTACTTTGTGGGAGCGATGTTGCGCACGATTGGTAGACGCGGGATAAATGAATGGGAGGGCGTGGTAAATTAATTAGGGACTTTGCCCTTGTTTTAAGTACAAAAATTGACTTTGTTTACTTTTAAGTGTTAGCAGAATCACAGCAAGACTGGCACCTACATTTTCTATCTGAAAAAAATTGTCTTAGCGTTTTAGAATGTGAACAGTTAAGACGGGTTGAAGGCATTATGACTCAAATAGATTGCAAAGAGATTAGCTATTTCAGATTTGTATCCTACTCTAGCAGTGGTTTTTATTAAAACGAGGAACAAAATTCCTTATCCCATATATGAATTCATTGCAGGCGTACTCATGTTGGAGCAGTTGGTCGACTGGTTAGACAATACTCATTACACAGGAAAAGCAGCGCTACAAGTTTCCATTTTTTATGTGATCTTAGCCAATTTAGGATAAATCATTTGATGGAATGGATTGTATGTCTAAAATGATAAGACAGGTCAAGACTGTCCACTAATGGCTTGTGAAATCTTATTTTAAAATTATCACAGTGTACACTGTTACATTGTGGTAAACTACTGGAATATCCTTAATTCAAGTAATTATTATGGTGGTAAAAGAGAAAAAAATAGAGCTGATTCTTGACTTGGAAGAGCATTGGTATAGTAGAACTTTGAGAAATACCTGCAAAATTTTGTTAGTTGGTAGGCACAAGTTTATTTGATTTTATTTAATGCCTTAAGTGGGCTGCTAGAGTTACAAGACTGTGTGAAGAAAAGACATGGAAATGGAGAAAAGATACTCAGTTTAAAACAGTTTTGAGTTGGGAGATTCCAGAAACTACATTCAAAATCATTGGTTGAACACTAGTCGAATTGCACTTTGTAATTTAGGTGATTTGTTCATCAACAAAGTAGATAAGGGGACCCAGAAGTTTCAGATACCTCTGGCCTGCTTCTGTTACAGATACAGGTTATGAATTTGTTCATTTTTAACATTCAAGTTAAACAATGGTTATCATTGTTCCATCAGTTTTAAGCATTTAATATTTTGATTATTCTCGGACTGAAAAAACAATCTACAGTGTTTATAATAGCCTACATTTATGTAATATTTTGGAGGCTTCAAACACTAATTTTACTTGATCGAGTATTTCTCCATTTATTTAGGTGGAGGCCAAAAAGATAGAAAATTTGTTTGAGGCCTCATACTAGGAAATAGTACATCTGCTACAGAATACAGGTATTCAGGCCTTACAATCCTGCATCCCATACCCTTTTAGCAGGATAACAAGTTGAAACCAGACATTTGCAACTTAACCTATTTTTTTCTAAGCTTTTAATTAAGAAAATTATCAAGCAGAAAAGTAAGTATAGTAAACTTCTGTGTGCTAATCAAGTAGGTTTAATAATTATCAGCTTTTACCAATTTTTGATATTTGCTTTTTTTCTGGAGTGTTATAAAGCAAAATTTTAGTCATTAATTTCTTAAAGACAATGCCGATTAGTGCTTTATAAAAATATTAACTTTATGTACAAGAATCACTTGAAACAAAAATACTAATCTGTAGGAAAGACTTACAAATCATGTTTACCAAAAATGAAAACTAAGTCTTATTTTTATAGCTCTGGAAATTGAAGCCGAAAGAGATTTTTTTAAAAAAGATCCATTTATTTATGCACGCAAGAGCTGGGGTACAGGCCAGAGGCGTGGGAGGTGAGCGGATTCACCAGAGACAGTGGGGAGCAGAACAGGCAGATCAACTGAAGTACATTGCTGAGGGGAGCAGTGTGCGCAGCTGTGCCATGTGGGTCACCTCCCTGGCTGGTGGCAGAGATCGAACTCACAGCTGCAGTGGCTTCAGTTTGCTTCATGCGGTGGTCATTGCTTAACCACTGAGCCACCAGGGAGGCCCCCAAAGCCGAAAGAGATTTAAGGTCATTTTGTTGGTCGGCTAGTTAATGTTCAAGCCAGGATTTGAAACTAGTCTACTGGAGCTGTACTCATGGATAGTATTTTTAGGATTATTAAAGCTGTGCAGTGTTATGATATGTTTACAGAAATCTGGAGCCTAAACTTAATGAGTCTGCTAAAATGAACTGGCTCAAGTAAGCCTAATAGGGTGACATACATTTTGTGGAGCTTTATCTCGAACAATTTGTTGACCCAGTTTTTGCTTTTTCATCACTTGTTCTAACTGATCATTTTATGTTATTTAATAAAAGATAGGTTCTGTTAAGACATGAACTTTATTTAAAGATATAACTTTTTCTTCTGTGTTCTTCACTAGTTGGTGAATCAATTGAAGAAAGATGTGTGAGGCAGCTTTTAACATCTCATTTTACAAGTAGAAGCTGCTAGTGGTTTTGGTTGTAATAAAGGGAAGGTTGATTTGGCTTTTAGAATTCTATGCATAGATTATGGCCATATTAGAAACCTGTCCAGGTTATCAGAGAGCACAGGAGTTGGCTGTACTCTCGAGAAAAAAACATATCTTTCTCCCAAACTTGTCTTCCTTTCAGATGCTTGAGCCTAACTTAGAGTTTAGGGGCACTGTTGATTTTTTTTCTTGAGATGATTTGACTTTATGTATAATCATTTTATTTAGTCATCATAACCTCATGAGTTACATATTAACCATGCCTTTCAAATGAAGAAAACTTAAGTTTTCAACATTTATTTGAATTTGCGAGATACTTAGTAACTACCAGTTACTGTTGTTCTAGTGTTGGAGATATACAGCATTTTAAGTAAGATATTGTGCTCCCTACACTTTTAAAAGATTGCATTCAAATGGGGGAAAGGGAAAAAGCAAAACAAACTAAAAAACCCCACAAAACCATACCAAACACCAAAACGGCAACAACGGAAACCCACAGCTGATGTGTTTAGAAGAGTTGGTAAGGAGGGCTACTAAATTGGTCTTCGGTCTTCTTTAAGGAGGCAACATTTCAGCTAAAAAGCACTATGGTAGATGGAAGACCTGACCATGTAAGAAGTCCCTGCCTTCCAAAAACCAATTTAGAGAAATCAACAACAGATCATAGTAAACTGTGTGCCAAGAACTCAGTGCTTTGTACATAATCTTTTGTTTAAAAATTACCTGAGCTGGTTTTAACTATGTAAGATTATTAATGTATTGAACAGTAAAACTTAAAATGTGTTATTTTACATTTGATCATTGAGTTTTGGTGTGAATAAGAATGTATATCCTGTAGCCCCGCTACCCCCACTTTCTTTTCTAGAATATATTTTCTTGGAATTTAAAATTAAGACTTGAAGGAGGATTTAGTAGTTGAATTTTGTCTGGATGTATGGAAATTAAAATAAGCCTCTTAATCTTCCCCACTATAGGGCCATTGGCATTTGGGGATTATGATCATAGTCCTCTGCTTTGGACCAAGGGACAATGTTTTTGACTCCCCAGTTTAATCTTATTTTTTCTACTTTGTGTTTCCAATTTCATTATTTTTGTTGGATTGATTACTTGAAAAGATTCATAGATTTTTTTTTTTTTAAGATTTATTTATTTATCCACACAAGAGTTGGGGTACAGGCCAGAATCGCGGGAGGTGAGAGGATTCACCAGAGACAGAGCAGAGAGCAGAACAGGCAGACTGACTGAAACACACTGCCAAGGGCAGCAGCGGGCGAGGCAGGAAAGGTCTGCTGCGCCATGTGGGTCCCCTCCCTGGCCGGCGGCAGGGATCGAACTCGTGCTGCAGTGGCTGTGGTTTGCCTCATAGTGTGTTGCTCAACCCACTGCGCCACCAGGGAGGCCCCGATTCATAGATTTTCATGTTTGTTTTCAGTTAAGTGGTTTATAAATATCTTGTGTATAGCTGTCCCTCAATCTTGTATTTAGTTTCTGTTTCCCTAGTGTTTTTTGACTGTTTTGCACGTAATTGATAACCACTGAATGTTATACAGAGTAAGCTTTTCAGTATTGATAACTATATATTCTTCTGTTCAAAATTTGCTAATAGTGGTTAGTTTAGCAAGAATATTAAATTCCAGTAGTACTTTTACTTGGCTGTTCTTTTATTGGAATATTTGTCTCTAATCAAAATGCTACTAGGCACAAAACTTGTTATTGTGATGATTGTTGTATGAAGTTAAAAGTTTCGGATGAAACAACTTATGAAAGGAAGTGACCAAGAGATCATTTTAGAGAACATTACAAATACTAACTACAGATATGTGACATGTTTCTGTATGCCAAAATGATGCTGTGTTTGCTTCTGGAATTTTCTGATAGGATGACACCATAACTTCTGTTTTTTTAAAGCTCAAGTTACTAAAATTAGAATTCAAGTAATTAAATGTAAAACTAAAGGTATTTTCAGTTATATCATTGCTTGACACATTTTGCATAAAGCAAAAAATTAAGTTCCTTAAGAGTTTATTCTTTAGTTAATCCTTCTCTAAATCATTAATGTCTTCATTAAGTTTATTACAATGCTTAATAAGATACATTATCAACAGTGGCTATTTAATTTGCCATAAATCATTTATATTTTTTATTTTTGCTAGGAACTTAAATTTAGATTCCAGAATATTCTCTCCAGAAGAATTTTACACTATCTCACAGACTTCACATTGACTACTTGATCCTGCGTAAAATTTAAGGTAAATTTTTTTAGTTTTCAGTTTTGGCTTATTTGATAAAATGAGGCTTACCAAATTCATGTTCAGACTGTGATTAAAAATATTGTAGTCTAAAGCTCTTTTTTTCCTTCCTTTTTGGTAACTTAATGAGGTAAGCCAGCTTTACAGAAAAAGATTTTATCTCTTCTGCTTCTAGGTGTGTCTGTTTCTTCTAGCCTCACAACACACAAAGGTATTTGAAAATAAAACAAAGTGGCCCTACTTATCAACTCATTTAGTCATTACTACAGCTATGTGTTTTTGGTATTAAGAATGAGAGAAATCATTAAAAGAATGAGAGAAGTCAAAGGTGATACTTACTAGAGAACAGCTATGTTTTATTTACTTTTGTGTGAAGTATTAAAACCTGGAAATGGTCATTTGTGTTTTTTGATGAACTACACAGACATTGTTATCGTCTCTTCAGTGACTTCAACTCGTCCTAGTACTTTCAGTTACTATTTTAGTATGCTGAGTTAAGTACAGAAAATATGTGCCTTACAAAAATCATTAGTTATAGGAGAAGTGGTTTACTATATGGAAATTGGAGGTGATTACAATTTTAGTGAGTTGATTTTTATGGAAATAGGTTGTGGAAATTTGGAAATAGTTACAGTAGAAATAAACTTAGAAGGCATGTTTAATTTTGTGAAGAATAGATTTTATAAATAATCCTAGCTATTAGTGATGTCTGTACATAGTGAGGTCTAATTATTGTAGATACTAAGTAGTGTAATTAAAATGTCAGGATTTTGGTGCCTTCTTTTCAGTAGTTCTAGTGTTTTTTGCTGCAGTCTCTCCAATTTCTCTTAACATTTTTTTTTTCATTTTACCAGAAGCTACATGATGAACTAGGCATAAGTCCATTGTTGGATATGTCTAGTCATGACTCTTAGAGCAGATCATTGAATCTAGCTGTTTACAGATTTAGTGATTTTTTTTTTTCCCCTACTGGGAGATTTTTCAGCATTCTTTCTGACAGTATTTTATAGATGGGATCGTCAGTTTAGTCCTATTTTCACACCATAACCAGACTTACGACAATTTGTGGTAGGTTTTCTGTTTTTTTGTTTGTTTGTTTATTTCAGGTTTTCTTACCTGTATCACTCTTGATAATTATTTTTTCATAGGAGAGGTAGAAAATTTGTGTTGGGCATGGAATAAATAACATTTAACGTGATTGCTGCAGTCTGATTCATTTCTCTTCCTGGCTTGTGCAACTGCTACCTTTTTTAGAGTGAGAAATATAGGTGGGGCAGTCCATAGAGTATTCTCTTGTGTTTTCAATTCACAATACCTACCATGCAGGAGAAAACAGTCTTTGTCAGGTATATAGTCTTCTAAACAGTCACTTGAATGGTGATGAGTAATATCCTTTAACTTAGGCCTTCTAAAATTCAATTTGTGTTTGGAAGTAACTTTAATAATGTGAAACTTCAATTGTATTCCAGTTTTTAAATTTCTTTGCTCTCTCATTTGACTAGGAGAAAGAAATGGGTCGCTCCAATTCTAGATCACATTCTTCAAGATCAAAGTCGCGATCACAGTCTAGTTCTAGATCAAGATCAAGATCCCATTCTAGAAAGAAGAGATACAGGTGAACAGTGTTTTTAATTATTTCAATAATCATGCTAGCTAGTATATATGGAGTGCTTATATGATGTTAATAAAGTCATTGAAATATTAAACTATCTTGTGAAATAGATATTTGTAAAATAAATGAAAACCTTATGAAATGTTAAGAGATAACTTGGATAATGAAAGAACTATTTGGCATTGAATAATCTTTGTATGTTGTATCATAGTCCTTATTTCTGACCGTAAGGTCAGAATTAAGTTCGTAATTTCAGGTGTCTTTCTTGAAATAGTAATGCATAGTAATGCATACTTAGCATAGGAGACAGGTTGGAAAGGATCATGATCTTAATAAGAATTAATACTAGCTTCGATTTTTTTTTTCTCTGCCTCTGTATTGTCAGGTATTGAGCCAGTAGTATTCACTGATAAAAATATTTTTTATGCCATTAACTACCCTTTTATGTTATTACTCTAAGTGCACGCATGAGCTGCAATTTGTTAGTATGTTCTGTTGTTGAATGTGCTGATTTTTTTATTTTCTGTGTCTTCATTCTTAGGGTCTGTAAGTCTCTCAACATATACCTTAGCAGTGAGGCTTGAATAAAAATATTTAATTTATATATATTTGACATCAATTGTAATCCCCATGTATTCCCCATCACCATATTACCAGTGCGCCATCATCTCAGTCCCCCGTGCTCCCATCTGCCCTCAACCCTCCCCCTCTCCCCTCCCCACCAAGTGTCCCCAATTTGTCCTTGTCTTTTCATTTTTGGTTTTTGTGTCTTTAATGTTGTTATTATTATTATTGTTCTTATGAATAAAAAATTTTAAACTTTTCTGTAACGGGTTTTTCAATGTGTAATTTTAGCTTTGACAATTTGTTTACGTTTTGTGTTTAGACACTTAGAACAGTAAGTGGAATAATTTTTTTTTCCTTCATTGATATTTATTTTATTTTTAGTTCTAGGTCTCGTTCCAGGACGTATTCAAGATCTCGTAGTAGAGATCGTATTTATTCTAGAGATTATCGCCGAGATTACAGAAATAATAGAGGAATGAGACGACCTTATGGGTATAGAGGAAGGGGTAGAGGTTATTATCAAGGAGGAGGAGGTAGATATCATCGAGGTGGTTACAGACCTGTCTGGAATAGAAGACACTCTAGGAGCCCTAGACGAGGCCGTTCACGTTCCAGGAGTCCAAAAAGAAGATCTGTTTCTTCTCAAAGATCCCGAAGCAGATCTCGACGGTCATATAGATCTTCTAGGTCTCCAAGATCATCCTCTTCTCGTTCTTCATCCCCATATAGCAAATCTCCTGTCTCTAAAAGACGAGGGTCTCAGGAAAAGCAAACCAAAAAAGCTGAAGGGGAGCCCCAAGAAGAGAGTCCTTTGAAAAGTAAATCACAGGAAGAACCGAAAGATACCTTTGAACATGACCCATCTGAATCTATTGATGAGTTTAATAAATCATCAGCTACTTCTGGTGATATCTGGCCTGGCCTTTCAGCTTATGATAATAGTCCCAGATCACCCCATAGTCCGTCTCCTATTGCTACCCCACCTAGTCAGAGTTCATCTTGTTCTGATGCTCCTATGCTCAGTACAGTCCACTCTGCAAAAAATACCCCTTCTCAACATTCACATTCCATTCAACATAGTCCTGAAAGATCTGGGTCAGGTTCTGTTGGAAATGGATCTAGTCGATACAGTCCTTCTCAGAATAGTCCAATTCATCACATCCCTTCACGAAGAAGCCCTGCGAAGACAATCACACCACAGAATGCTGCAAGAGATGAAGCTAGGGGACGGTCCTCATTTTATCCAGATGGGGGAGATCAGGAAACTGCAAAGACAGGAAAATTCTTAAAAAGGTAAGAACTGAATTAAGGTGTTTGGATCATATTTATACTTTTGTTCTTTGAGCTGTATTTGGATTTATACATGTTAAGAGTTGCATCGTAATAGGGTCTTAGTGATTTTTACAGGAATCCCAGATTGCTTTTATTCATATTTGGTTAACTTTGGAAATTGTTTTTAAGAGAAAGTAGTCTATATTTCTGCTTCTAATTTTCTCTTTTTTCAGTCAGTCCAGAGTTAAGGTTGTAAGTGAGGAGAAATTGAGTACCATAAAGCATAATTAGTGGTAAACATGTTGTAAAAACAGTAGATTCTCATTAGAGATTTTTGTGTTAGAGCACTGAAATCTTATTTTGTTCTGTTCACCATTATGATTTGCATAAACAGTGCAGTTATATTACATGTTCTTGACTATACATAGGTCAGCTGCCAATTTTAATAAGTCTGCCTGACTGTAAAAAATGTTCTCTTACTGATTCTAATGGCATATTAACAGATACTTTAATTCTAATTTCAAGTGTTGCTAAGGTGCTAAAAGTATTTAATGAAAATTGGTTGGTAATACAGTGTAGTAGATTTACAACTGAGGGATAGAGCAAGCATGATATTTGTGATACAACCTAGAATTGTATTTTCTTACTGAACTGACAGTTTTTACTTAGCATTGCTCAAATAATTTTCAACAGTAATATTTATGAACTTTTGTGTTTTGGAGTATTAAATATCTGTTGTAATCAATCACACTGAACTCATTTCTATCGGTTGATCAGTAAGTGTAATCTAAAAATTTGAGTGTAAATTCTCAAACACATTGTTGGTTCTTAGCCTCAAAAACTTAAACAGTGCTTTGGAAATTGGGATTTGTTAGTGCAGACTTACTGACTAAATAGAAGAGTTTAAGAATGGTTTTACTTTTAAGTTTAGGAAGTATGGTATGTAAACTTAATACATAAATTCAGTAAATGCTGTTACATGCTTTTCATGCTTCTTAAAAAGTGGACTCTGAAGAAGCATTTTTTAGTAGGGTTTTTCTTATTACTGGTCCTTTGGTATTGGGCAACACATTTAAGTATGCAAGTGATTGACAGTGAATGCAATTCAGTTACCTACCATCCTCTTCTTTGCTTATTCACAGGTTCACAGATGAAGAGTCTAGAGTATTCCTGCTTGATAGGGGTAATACCAGGGATAAAGAGGCTCCAAAGGAGAAAGGATCAGAGAAAGGGAGGGCAGAGGGAGAGTGGGAAGATCAGGAAGTTTTAGATTATTTCAGTGATAAAGAGTCTGGAAAACAAAAGTTTAATGATTCAGAAGGGGATGACACAGAGGAGACAGAGGATTATAGACAGTTCAGAAAATCAGTTCTTGCAGATCAGGGTAAAAACTTTGCTACCACATCTCACCGGAATACTGAGGAGGAAGGACCCAAGTACAAGTCCAAAGTTTCACTGAAAGGCAATAGAGAAAGTGATGGATTTAGAGAAGAAAAAAATTATAAGCTTAAAGAGACTGGATATGTAGTGGAAAGGCCTAGCACTACAAAAGATAAGCACAAGGAAGACGACAAAAATTCTGAGCGAATAACAGTAAAGAAAGAAACTCAGTCACCTGAGCAGGTAAAGTCTGAAAAGCTCAAAGACCTCTTTGATTACAGTCCCCCTCTACACAAGAATCTGGATGCACGAGAAAAGTCTACCTTCAGAGAGGAGAGCCCACTTAGGATCAAAATGATAGCCAGTGATTCTCATCGTCCTGAAGTCAAACTCAAAATGGCTCCTGTTCCTCTTGATGATTCTAACAGGTAATTCCATTTAAAGCCTAGCACATAATCTGGGTGGTTAATCAATAGTTACGTATTTTCTGAATGTACTTAACCATTTTCATATTCAAACCAATTGGTGTATTTTGTTTGTGTGTGTGTTACCGATCCGTTCCAGACCTGCTTCCTTGACTAAAGACAGGCTACTTGCTAGTACACTTGTCCATTCTGTCAAGAAGGAGCAAGAATTCCGATCCATCTTTGACCACATTAAGTTGCCACAGGCCAGCAAAAGCACTTCAGAGTCATTTATTCAACACATTGTATCCTTGGTTCATCATGTTAAAGGTATGTTTAGTATTGTGAATTTTCTCTGGCAAATTAAAAAAAAAAAGCTTATATTTAGTATAAATTTTATGTACCTTAAGAGTAGCAAGTATACATAGACACCATTAAAATTTTGAAAAAAGAGCTACATGTACAAGATAAGCTGTGTTTTTGAGACCCACAAAGATTTACTTTATAAAAAGCAATGGAAATGGTAGAGAGAACATTCCCAAAAAATATATATTGATATATAAAACATGTAGATTTGTTTAATAATGAAATACGCATTTACATGCTGTATTTAAAGGGGATATTATTTTTTAGTGCATGCATATGACTTGTGAAAATCTTGGCATAGATTTGTACAAAGTGAGGCAGTTTTATTACTAGCTGTTATTAAGAATTTCTTTTTAACTTTTAAAGAAACTCGAAACAAGTGGGAAAAAGAATTTTCTGTCTGTTGTATTTGTTTGAATACTTAGTTTTCTCAACTGATGAATAAAAGAAAAATTTACTGTGGTTATTGAAAGGGGAAAATTTAAGACATTTGGAAGTATATCAGATAGTGATTACACGAAAAGTGAGTATTAGGATAATGATGTTTTCTTAGTTCTTAAAGATTTTAAGGTGGTTCATTTCAACTAAAGCAGTGATGATGTTGTTTTCATTAGTATGTGAATTCTAGTTTCAAAGTAACTATTAATTTTCTAAGGTTTATGTTCTAAAGGCACCTTACTGTGAAATAAGTTCTTACCCAGGAATTGCCATGGCTTCTGGTCATAAGCCATGGTAAAAAAGTTTGTCATTTGACATGAGAACAGTTCATTATAGCTGAAATTTGGTCACTAGCAATTTTTTATGCACTTATTTCAAAATCAGTGAGTAGTTAATTTCTTTTTGACTATTAAACATGGTAACAAAGTTTTGTTATTTGGCTATAACTAAGTTTGTGAACCAATTTATGACCATATTACTGTGGTACATAAAATATGAAACATTAACATTTTTTCTTTTTCCCAACTTTTTTTGACCTGTTTCCACATTTTACAGTTTATTGCTGAATTTTGAGATCGTTTTGATAAAGTTTTTCCTTTTTCTTTTTTCTTTTTTAAAAAATCTGTAGTTATGTTTCATTATTGGTATTGTGCAGCCGATCTGAACAGCTCTTTCTTAATACAGAGCTGAAAATGCCCAGTGATGTTTTCTTTTTCATTGTAACTAGGTCCTGGAATATGTTTTGAAATGGCAAAATCCATGTTTCAAAGTAAAATAGCTGTTGAAAGAATCAGGCAAAGTTGAATCTTCTGTCTTCTGGCAAAAATGGCATAAAAACTGAGTTGCTAGCTCAAATTCCTGGGTTTCATGGAATTATGATTGAGGCACTACCCTTGTAGTGGCCGTTTCAAGTTTTAATGATTGGTTATGAGACATGTGCTGGATATTGGGCGGTAAGTTGACACAGATGTATGTTGACCTGTTAAGCGGATAGCTTGCTTCGTAATGTAACATTTCATGATTTCACACGTCTTTCTATTTTACATTTGCAACATACCTTGAACTGGTTTAAAAACTAATCAGTATTGATGGTGCTACTATTAAAATTGTAAAAGAAAGACAAGAGAATAATATCAAATGTACTGTCAGGTTTGCCAACATGCCAGATTTTTGGAGTAATCAGTGAATGTTAATTTTCCACTTGAAATACCAGTATTCACTTTTTTCTTAGATCCACTTTTTGTATGTCAGCGTAGTTCTTGAGCAAGTGAATTTATTAGTTTATTAAAGTTCGCTGTGCACTTCAGTATTGTTTTCTACAAATGATTACTTGCATAAACTCCATTGGTTCATATTGTCAAGGTAGAAGGAACTTCACATTTTTTGTTCTGTTCGAGGAGGTAGTGCATCATTGAAGTGGAATTGGAGACTCAGTTGACTTATCATTTCTTAGATAGTATGTAGTATTAATAGTGACTTGGATGAAATTTGCATTCGTCATCTGTTGGTGTAAAAGAAGTTCAAAGGGGCAGGGTAGGAGCTCTTTGTAACACTTGGTTCTTTTCTGCTAGGTTTCTTGAGTTTTTTTTAATTTTTATTTCCTTTCACCTGCTACATACCCTTCTGTCACAAATAAAAATCTCTCTTAAAGTACATATAACTAATTAGGCAGTGTTTCTCATAAATCAACAGAGCAATACTTCAAATCAGCAGCAATGACCCTAAACGAGAGGTTTACTTCATATCAGAAAGCCACCGAAGAACATAGTACCCGGCAAAAGAGTCCTGAGATTCACAGGTATGTCTGCTAATGAGTGGGCATATAAAAATGTTTTTGATAGGAAGACACTTAAAATTACAGTGTTTGAGCAGTACCGAGCTGTCATGACACAAATGAACTTTGGTTTTATTTCTAATTTAAACCTTGAATAAATTAATTTCCAGTCTTAAAACATTTATAATTTATTGCTTAAGTTTTCAGTTTATTTGGTTTAAACTAGTTGTAACTTGATCACTTCCACTTATAGGGAAAATAGTTATCACACTTGTTTTTTGGGAACATGTTGGATGCCTAGAGTAACCTTTGTATTTATTTCCATTGACTTTGTAAAATGAAAATGTTTGAGAGGTAGAACTTATGAAAAGAGCATGAATGTCAAAGTCAGACAATTAAGGTCAAATCCTGGCTCTGTTATTTCATTGGATTATGATAAACATAGTAATTGTTGAACCTTTTTTTTTCCATCTATACAATAAGGTAATGTCTTTTTTGCAGTGGGGTGGTGGCATTAGTATTGATTAAATGGTATCTAAGTCAGTGCTTAATACATAGTAGGTAGGTTTTGGTGGTAACTGCTGAAGAAACACTGGGAAGTTGTGACTGATACAAACTTTGAAACACCAGGAAAGGAAAAGACTAAAGTTCTATAGTATGCATACAGGTTTTGTAGCTACTTAGGAATAAATAAATTGATTTCTATTTGTTTATTTGTTTGGCGATATAATTATGAATAATTTAGGATGACTACATTTATATATAAAAGTAATCTCGCCCAAGCATTTTAATTTACTTAGTGGGCAGAGTTTTTAATTTCTTAATTTTCTATTAAGAATTAGTGTAACAAGGCCCTCCGTAGTGGAGCGGGGTGTTGGGGCGCAGCATCGTGAAGCCATCCATAGCTACTGCAGCGTGAGTTTGATCCATGGCCAAGGGAGGTGGTCCACATGGTGCAGCAGACCTCTCCTGTCTCCCTGTTGCTCCCCTCAGCCGTGTAAATCAGTGGATCTCCCTATTCTGTTCCCCACTCTGTCTCTGGTGACTCACCCACACACATTTGGCCTGTACCCCAGTTCTTATATGCATAAATAAATCTTAAAAATTAGCATAACAATCTTAATTTGATAAATTAGTTGGCTGATTGGGAAAAGTAGAGCTGTCTAGTATTTCCTTTACAGAAATGTACAGTTTTGAAAATACTTGGGACTTTAAAGTAAATGTGACTACAAATAGACTTTATTTTGCATTAAGGAGAATTGACATCTCTCCAAGTGCCCTGAGGAAGCATACCCGCTTAGCAGGGGAAGAGAGAGTTTTTAAAGAAGATAATCAAAAGGTATGTTTTAAATGGACATTTTTTCCCATGTTCAGCTTAGTTAATGATACTGTACTAAATGTAGCTTGGGCAAACTGTTTACAGATGTCTGCCATTTTTTTTAAACTTATAAAATAAGTATTATAGTATTGTACATATTAAGAGATAATTTAGCTGATGCTTCTGTAATTAGGTTACATTAGCAGTGGTTTTAAAAGATAATGAAAGGCAATTAGTTCTAAGGAAAAGGCATAGAATGGGTAGACAAAGGAAAATTATAAAAGTTAAAGATGTGCAAAGTATTTAGGGTTTCAGTAAAGTTTGAGTTTAAATGGTTGAGACAGTAAATATTCCTTTATGTGTACTTAAATTCATATCTTTAGCTTCTTCACAGAGTGAACAAGAAGTAATCTTTATGCTATTGGGCATTTCTGATCTGGATTAAGAAATAAGCATTCTAAGAACTGATATACAAATGAATTTTTGGAAGAAAAACTGTATGTCACTAACAGTATCTGTGGGTTATGGGGAGGAAAGCTTTTAAACTTTTAAGTCACCATGAGTGACTGGTGGAGTGGGGGTGGGGCATTGAGAGTAGAATTCAGTTGTTAAGGAGATTCTCATAATTCAAAATTGACATTTTCTGGGAAGGCTGGTTTATATGATAGGCCATAGGTCTAGTAGAAATGTGGGGAAAGGTAGATTGGGACACTGTTGTAATGAAGAGATTAGGGGGCTTGAAGTACTGCTGCTTGGTTTTAGTTCTGGCCACAAATATGTTTGTGATAGTTGGAAAGTAATTAACTTCGTGGATGTCAGTTTTCTAATTAGAAGAATACAAGTATATGTGTTTAGCAGAGTTGTTTAACAATTGTACTATTATTAAAATATTGGTACTTTTATCGTAGCATATACATTTCGTAATAGGGTATGCTATTAACATTAGGGTATTTAGCTAAGAAACAAAGTGGCTTCTCTGTGGCATATCTTAGAAAAACCAGTTGTACTAACTTTTGCTTTTACTTTCAACACCTTGGATTCAGTGTTGGTTGATTTTGTTTTCCAACAATGTAGTTTATCCTTGTGCTCTGATGGAGTATCTTCCTTTTCTCCTTATTACTCAGACCAGCTTGTGATTTGTAGGAGAGAACATAGTGATTACTGATGGATGGATAAGAGGATATGACATTGTTTTTTATCCTTCACCTTCTGATCTAAATGAATAACATGCATTAATGTGTAATGAATAGGTAGTTCATTCAGTTTACAAAGTACTTTCACTTAAATCATTACTTGTGGGCTTGCTAATATCAGGTCAATAGGAAGGTTTTTGCTCTTGAGTAGGGTGTTTTTTTTTTTTTTTTTTTTCTTCTGTTACCCTGGGAACAAATAGGTGAGTAGTTGATATCATTTGGCGATAACTTTATGCTTTCATTTTGATGAATGCCTATTAATATTATAGCTGCTAGAATTCCCAGAGTAAGTACTTATTGTTGAATACTAGCAAGGATGTCCACATTGCCTAGCATCTTACTGATGTATCATTTTTCTTCATTCCTAGATGCCTCTTTCCATCTTCCTAAATTATATAGTATTTGAAAAAGCAATGGAACAAGAAGGAGGTGAATTGTGACCCAGTTAAACTATTGTCCGTTGCAATACCTGAATTGAGAAGGGGCAGTATATGGCCCAAGATACTGAGTACAGGATTGGGAATAATATCTTTCTGGCTTTGTTTGTACCCTTGTTCAACCTCAGTTGATTTCATTAATCATACTCCTCTTGCATGTTATAGAAATTACAGAATTCTTTTACTTTTGAAGTGGAAAATTTTTTTTTTTTGGGTTGGTCAACTTGTTTGGGAAGAACTTAATGATAATGAGGCTGAGTAATGCGATTACTTTAGGATCCCTTTAGGTGTAAGACAAAGCTATAGATTATATAACTTCTGTTCAACTATTAAAAAAATTGCCATTTGCAAGGATGAGGGATGATAATGAGTTTATGCTGAGTGGAAAGATACCATATTACTGTACAAAATTTTTTTATGGTTGCTTTGAACAAAAAGCTATGATACTTAGCTTTTAAGTAACTTCCTTAGTCCTATCGCACTTGTGTACACAAATGTTTAGTAAAAACAGTCATGTACTTTTTTTTTTTTAAACAAAGACTATGGAAGTTGTAGGTTAATATCCATTCTTTTCTCATACTAAAATGTCAGTTTAGAAACTGGCATACAGTTTGGATATGTATATGTATATTATTTTTCTATATCTCCCTGAAGTCTGTATTTTACGTCTGTCTTTTTATAGGGAGATAAAAAATTAAGGTGTGATTCTGCTGACCTTCGGCATGACATAGATCGTCGGAGAAAAGAAAGAAGTAAAGAACGGGGGGATTCCAAGGGCTCCAGGGAATCCAGTGGATCAAGAAAGCAGGAAAAACCTCCAAAAGATTACAAGGAATACAAATCTTATAAAGATGACAGGTAATTGTTAAAACTGTCCGAGTTAGGTTTTAGCTTCTAATTAGCCTTTAATAATTGTCAGCTTAATTGCTTTCAATTTTGACTGTGTAATCGAATGTTTAAATTTAAACAATTAAAATTATTTGTTTTACAGCAAAAATGTATTTGTCTTTTACACGGCTTATGGTGGATGAGGACAAAAACTTTGGAATAGCAAGCTAACACTGAAAAAAAAAATGACAAATTAATGTGTCCTATTATCCAGGCTACATCAGGAGGTTGGACTTCAATGCAGTGCATTTCTAGAAACAGTTTGTGTAAGAACTTTGGTTCGTTATGCTTGATTCCGCACTTTTTCAACTCATAACACCCAGAGTACAAAAATTTAAACTGATACCTAGTGGTTTAACATGGGAGAAATGGGGGGAGGAAGGATTAGTTTTTATGAAATAGCAATATATTTTAGTCTTTCAAAATAATGTTTCCATGGATACTGTTAGCAGTGGTAAGAGTATTGCAGGTATGACCTTTTCGGGTGTTGCATTAGAATCATAAAACTGATCATCATAGAGTCATATAAATAATAGAAATACTAAGTATCATAGATAATCGTTTTTTCTTGCTATTCATTAGGTAAATGGTGAATTTTACTGTGTTTTTTAAATTTATGATTGGTATTTGTAATGTCTTATGCTTTTTATTTCTATAACTGTGTTATGGCCCAAACCATGCCAACTGTTCTCACCTGGGGTGTGCAAACTGCAGTCATTTTGAAACTTGACCTTAAAAACAGTCTTACCTGTTTTTCCTACTCTCCCTTTCCTTCCTTTAAAAATAATAAAGTTATTGAAGAACTGAACTTTATTCTTGAAGTTTCCAGACTGCTAGTTTCTAACTTGTAGGTCATAGCATGTTTTTCAATAGTGATGTAAAATAAAAATTGAAAAAGAATGGAAACAGATTGTGTCAAAGCATAACACCCAATCATTCTAGTAACATAATGTTAATAGGGGATAGTTTTTTTTTTTAACGTGAAAAATATCCCTCTTATTATAAGATTCAACAGAGCCATTATCTTTAAAAATTGCACATTTTTTTGTTTTCTTTCTTTATTTTGCAGTAAACATAAAAGTAGAGAGCAAGATCATTCTCGATCTTCATCTTCTTCAGCATCACCTTCTTCTCCCAGTTCTCGTGAAGAAAAGGAGAGTAAGAAGGAAAGAGAAGAAGAATTTAAAACTCACCATGAGCTGAAAGAATACTCAGGCTTTGCAGGAGTTAGCCGACCACGAGGAACCTTTGTAAGTAATGAAATTACCTTGTATGATTTTATAGGACTTAGAGTACTATATATAAAGACGTAAAATATATGCTTTAGACAGTTATTCCTACATTAGGATTAGTCTTGGAAAGTGAAATAGTATTTAAAGTATTATTTCCATTAGGAAATAACTTTTAGGGGAAAATCAGGAGGGACTGGAGCTGTTATAATACTTTTTTGTACACAGATTAGAGAGTAAATGTTTCTGCTCAATTAAAAGAATGCCTTTTTCAGATATAGCAGTATCTAATAAAGTAGGGACTTAACTATTATTGCATATATTTCAAGTCCTTGTTTCTATGTTTTCCAGTCTTAGAAATAATACAACTTTTTATTCTGGCTAGCATATGCTTACTCCCATGTTTTGATAAATATATAATTACTAATTTAATGGCCTCAGTGCATTTTCATGATGCTAATTTCTGTATGTTCAAATTTTTTCCTCGAGAACATCCTGTTATCAGTAGGGTCATTTATTAATTTGGGAATGAGAAGAGCTTTGCTAATATGGTAGTAAATGTAGTTGAACACTTTGGACTCCTGTGATAACTCAGGAATTAGACAACTCTTTGGGGTTAGTGAAATGGAAAAGAATCAATTTTTGATTATTTAAAAATGTTAGTTCAGGTCATGAAAGTGCAGTACTCTATCACTTAGGTTGATTGTACATTTCTTCCTAACCTACTCAACTTCTAGAAGGCAGGATTTTTTTTTTTTTTTTTGCCTGTGGTGCAAAAATGGCCTTTCCATCCTCTTTTGAGATTGAGGAAGGAAATTAGGGAATACGTTTTTGTTACTGCAGTAAAATTAGAATTTGCATGTAACTAAATACCTTTTGATTGCATTACTAAACAGTTTTGTTAATGTCAATCAGTTTCGAATTAGAGGCAGAGGAAGAGCCAGAGGAGTTTTTGCTGGGACAAATACTGGTCCAAACAACTCAAATACTACTTTTCAAAAGAGACCGAAGGAAGAGGAATGGGATCCAGAATATACCCCAAAGAGCAAGAAGTACTTCTTGGTGGGTGTTAGAAATCTGTGTTTATTTGGTTTGCATTAATTTTGAGAGCATACTGGGTGAATAAATTTGAGTACAGATATCCATTACTATGAGAATATTTCACCATAATGCATGAAACCCATTACCCAGATGATTGGAAGTTTTGAGAATGTGGGCCCCTTTAGTCCTGTTTGTGCTTTATTGACATACCTTATAGGCTGCTCAGGGTAAACTAAAAATATACCTGATTTGATAGCCGCATACAAAGAAGAACATTACTTACATGTTTCATATCTGTCTATAAGACTATATAAGTGGACAGTTATAGAAACTTCTCGAACATCACAGTTATTTGTCTAAAAGAAGTTAAGATAAGAATTCTTTTATAGTAGATGTAATAAGAGTCTAAGGGCACCTTTAACTAGAAAGAAGATGAAAAATTACATTATGGAAAGGTTGCTAGAAACACAAATTTGATAAATTTTTTGTGATGCTTTTCCTTCTGAAGTAGTTTCCTAGGGGATGAATAATCTCTAAATGATGGGAATATTCTACACTTGGCACGGGGGAAAAGGATCCATTCTTTAATAAATAAAGAGACTTTATACTTAAACTATTAATACTTCTCATAAATAAACTATTAATACTTCTCATAAATAGTTTAAGTATAAAGTCTCTGTATTTATTAAAGAATGGATCCTTTTCCCCCGTGCCAAGTGTAGAATATTCCCACCATATAGATTCTTAGGGAAGTCATGGCTCAGGGAAAAGTTTTGA
The DNA here is from genome assembly GCA_019455555.1 of Galemys pyrenaicus. Lineage (NCBI taxonomy): Eukaryota > Metazoa > Chordata > Mammalia > Eulipotyphla > Talpidae > Galemys > Galemys pyrenaicus. Next base: position 4,977,739 of record JAGFMF010011861.1, read on the forward strand.
AGACTAGTTGTTTTGTTGAAGCAAGGAGGAAAGTTCTATTTGCCTTTTCACTTTTTATGAATATATTTGAAAATAATGTCCATGACATCTTCTGAGTGGTTAGAGCTCTATTGTGAAGTACATCTATGTTTTGTTTGGAAAATGGACAGTATAGTTGTTTCAAAAGTGAATTTTCACTTGCCTCGTAAAGGGTACTTTAATGAGACTAGTATTGTGGAACAATCTAAATACGTATGTTGGATTTCCTCCAAAGGAGGAAATTGGTATATTGCAAGGAGAGTATGTTTAGGAGAAACTATATAAAAATGTGACTTAAATTTAAGCTTAAAAAAAAGAGTTAAGTAGATGTAATTCAGGTAGCAGAAGGAGTAGAATACCTGATACAAAGAACTTTGGTATTAGCGGTTATATAGTGGTTAAGTTTTGGAAAATTAGGGAAAAGAAGGGGCCAAGTTATAAAAGGTTGTAATTCTTTAATTTACTTGGAAAAATAAGAGATTAGAAAAACCATGGTTATTAGAACACTTATATCTGAGAGAGCAAAGGCACTTGAGAAAAGTTACTAATGTTCATGAGGGTTTATTAAAATACACACCAGTTGGATGTTGCAGTGAGAAGGAATCATTTTGAGGAAATACTGAGGAAATAAGCCCATTTGAGGAGATTAGTTCTGCTTTTGAAATCCCTGGGAGTAATCAGTGGAGATGTTCCATAGATACATGCTAAAGGAGAGCTAGAAAGAAATGGGAAAGATTCTAGGATCCATCATCTTACCTGTCATAAAAGCATGGTAAAAAGCATGAGATCAACAACTCAAATGTGGGGTGAGGAGTGAGTGATAATGAAAATAAAGGACAAGTATATCAAATGTGAGAAAGATCGAAAAGTTAAGAAAGAAATGAAAGTGAGTAAATAATGGTGATTTTTAAACAGTTTTTAAACAGTATTTCTGTGGTGTTCTGTCAGAATCTGGTTTCAGTTTTTACCTTAAATTGGGGCATAGTCATGTCAGATTGACCTATAATTACAGAGTAGTTAATACTAGTAAAAAGTATGTAATTTTAAGAATGTAGACATGTCCAAGTAGTAACACTTTACAGGTTGTGAACTTGAGCTTCATTTTAAAATTTTCATTTCTGTATAGAACACGTGTATATATATGTCACAGACAGTTGGATTCTAGAAGTAAAATCAGCTCCCAGAATTTGTATTTTGTTTCATAAAGAACCGTGAAAATGACAATTTTTGTTTTTACTTGGATATTTGAACTTAATAGATTTTGCATCTTTTATAAAGATGATTGGCTTATAGCTGGTATTGAGCATAGAAATAGAAACAAATATTATTCACAAGAAATGAGGTTGAATATCTACAATGTCCTCTTAATTTCTTTCAGCATAATCAAACCAGCTTGGAAATTTTGCCCACTAATGAGCATATGTACTAGATTCTTAAGGCAGCATCCTAAGTGTTTTACATCTGCTAACTTATGTTTATGAAATGACTCCTTTTGAAATGGGGCTAATGTTCTACTTTTTCAGGTAAACAGTTGAGGTACAGAGAGCCAACAGCTTGACCAAAGTTATGTGGCTAGTAAGAGTGGGTCACTATTTGGACCTATGTACTGAGCTCTAAAGGGCAGGCTCTTTAAAAGCCTGCATCCTTCTTTCTCCATTACTAATTGTTACATTTGTTACATTCTTGTCTGATTTTCCCATCCCCAAACTAAGATTTTTTGCAAAGATGTGGTAATGTTTTCTATAGTAAGTACTCCAGGAAAGATTATACTAGTCAGAACCTGAAATTCTATGGGGGAGGGGCTGAGTATATGAAGATGGTAGAGCAGGTAGAAAAGTAGTGATGTGTGCACATGCTCATTGTAGAATTGATGTTGTCTTCTGAGAAAGAAAATTGCTGGTTTAGAGTAGAAATTTTGATAAATTAACTCTTTATGAGGCTTCACCATTCAAGGGAGAAAGAATGTTCAGAAATTCTTAGTTTTTATATGACCTTTGTTAAACATTTTTGATTGTACTTTATAAATATCTAATTCTTTGACCCTTTTGCATCTGAATTTTTAAAAATTGTATTAAAGACTAAAGTGTAAGAAACTGAGGATTAAGAATTAATATGCTTAGCATCAAAGTGTCACTTACATTGCTGCTAGGACACCCTCTGTAAAACACAGTGTAATCTTACAGTTACTGTATTCTGTTTCACTGAAAAGTAATGGATAGTTTAGTGTCTAACTTTGTCACTGCTTCTGATTTTGCTCTTAGCTGCCTCTGAAGGTAATCATTTATTGCTACCATGCCTGGGAGGTATATTATGTGGGTGATTTTGCATCTTCCTTACAGATAACTTACTTTTCCAGTAACTGGTGTTGAGCATAAAAATAGAAACAAAAACAATTATTTGAAGAAAGAGGTTGTTAAAGAGTAGTACAAAGAACTAGCTTTATGGCCTTAAACAAGTTGATCTCTCTGCTTAATTTTTTTTTTAACCTCTAAAATGGGGTTAGCTTTATTTTACAGGGTCCTTGTGAGGATTAGGTGAATAAATATTTGGAAAGAATAGTTCCTTATCCTTAGTGAGTACTATATAAACATTATTGTTGCCACCATTTATTGAGTGCTTGTTTGCTTGTCAGACACAACGGGCCAGGCACATTTTACGCATCATCTGTATTCTCTCAAGCCTATCTCTTTTTTAAAAAATGAAGAAGGCACACAGTTTGTGTTAAGATCTAAACCCACACCTCTCCAAGACCTGTTTGCTTTTCCCCACAAATCCATGGAAAACTGTGTAAGTACTACAAACAATAAGACACGAACTCTTTAAGTTGGGTGTACTAAAAATAGAACCTGAGATTAATGTAATTGCATGGACATCATTTTGAGTGACAGACTACTTAAAAAGTTTATTTCAGGTTAATATGAAACTCATGCAGATTTATACTTTTAATAGTAATAGTCATTCTTTATGAAGTCATGCGCATCTCTAGATAGTGATCTTTCATTGGTTGTGAAACATAGCTCTTAGATATTGGTAAGTGCTCTTTTATATAGGCTTTAATTATATGTGTAACTGAGCCTTTCAAGTCATTTGAAGGGGGCAGTGATTTGTAGTACATGAATATGCATAGTGACACATAATCTGATTTGAAAAGGTGCTTGTATCACATAATATTTGGGAACAAGTCTTAGTTTCCGGTGGGCAGCAGTTACAGGAGAATAGGCTTTTTGTTTTGTATTTGGGGATGTAATTTTTTAAATTTTTGTAGGTTGTTTTGATTAGTGGGGCAATTTGTAATTTCAGAAACATCTGTATTTGGATATTCTTAATGAAAAATTAAGATTGGAATGTATAATAGCTGTAGTACTTGCAGGTTGATGAAGAATAATTAAAACATTACTCCATGGGCCATGTCATCATGATTTGTCATGTGAGATATCCTAGTCTTGAAGACTGTGAAATAATGTTGACTGATTTAAATTTAAATCTTAAAAAATAAATAAATTTATATCTTAATAGGGCTTTAAAATCTCTTGTGTAAAGTGAAAGTCTTAGAATCTGTTTTGTTTAAGTAAATGTTACTGATACTGCTATAACAGTTTTATGACTCAGTCTTTATGATTAAGATAGTGTTTTGGGAAAAATAAGGGTTTTATCTCATTACATGCAGTAAATGGTAGTGGACTTCAGTTGAAATAATGAAAAGCAAAAGAATCAAAATACTGAAAATAAAAAATTAACTTAGCAGTGAGATTCTTCAGAAAATCAGGCATTTCTCACTGCTCTAAAATTGTTCTCTAGGATGGAATATATTTTTGTTTTAAAAGCTCCATTTTTATTGGTTTTTGCTTTATTGTGTTTTGGAACATTACAAATATCACAAACCTAATTTCAGAATATACCATGGCTCATGGTTAGGGATATAATCATCTTCCTCACAAGATACACATTTCAGTGATGATTGCTTTTAACCTTCCTGTAGCATGATGACAGAGATGATGGTGTGGATTATTGGGCCAAAAGAGGAAGAGGTCGTGGTACTTTTCAACGTGGCAGAGGGCGCTTTAACTTCAAAAAATCAGGTAGCAGTCCAAAATGGACTCATGACAAATACCAAGGGGACGGGATTGTTGAAGATGAAGAAGAGACCATGGACAATAATGAAGAAAAGAAAGACAGACGCAAAGAAGAAAAGGTAGAAAATTTCAACTTGTTAGTGATTCTAATAGATTTTCTTCCCTGTTGGTTTGGTGGGCCAATTAGTTAATTATTTAATTTTGAGGAACAGTGTTTATTATGGGTCATATTTACCCTTCACACTTTTGCTTATATTTTCTCTTGTTTTCTTTTAGGAGTAATAAATCTGAAGTGAGATTGCTACAGAGAGCAGAACTTGCACCCACCTTTTTTTTTTTTGTTGTTGGTTTTTTTACCTGACATTTGTTTTCAAATAAGAATGTAAGCATTTTACTTAAATTTTACTGTTTGCAAGTAGCCTATAGAAATTTTGTTTTAAGTCCTCAAATATCTTGAAAATAGTAGACTGTATGTTGAAAATTGTACTGAAATAAAGTAGAAAATTGTTACGTACCATATTTGTATCTATCAACTTTTAAAAAAATTCTTTTACTGTTTTTGTTACATGCAATGTAATTCTGCTTTGTCTATAAGATATGGTTAAGTACAGCTTTGTGAAAGTTCTGATTCTCTTCCTCTTCCCTCCCTGTTTGTTAATGTTTATTCTGAAGTAAACGTTAGCTCTACATAACAAATCCCTGAACAGAAGTTGTTTATAGAGACCACACTAATTATTTTAACTGTGTACATCTGTTTAACATTTTCTTTAATTTAAACACACTACATTGTAGGGTGACTAATTTTTGAAATATACCAAAGCAAAAAGTTCTTACTTTGGTAAATTAAGCTAGTTTAACGTTTCAGCAAATGTTTAAGAAGGAAAAAAAGAATCTTTGTCAATAGCTAAACAGTATGAGCTACTAAAAGTTAGATTGGAATGTTTGAGAATTTTTTTTTTCTCAATACTGAGAGCAAGCATTGACTTATAGAAACCATCCTTAGGAGCCTTTACTATTTGGGTTCAAAATTCAGTGTTCTTTTTCTACTCTAAAGTTTGAGTCATGGTCTTAGCTCTGTATCCAGCTAGGTATTAGCTATTCTTTAAAAGGAAATTGGTTTCTAAAATCCCATCCCTTCTGAATGTTTTAAATAAAAAACAAACTATAAAATCTGTAACCTGATGTTGGTAAGGAGGAAATCTTGATAAATTAAAAGAATGTACCTGAATTCATATCTCATTTATTTGAGTTTTTCAACAGCTAAAACATTAGTTCGTAGTCTAACCATAAGAAAAAATAAGCAACCAATATACTGTTCATTAGTAGTATTTTAAGTAACTATTTTTTGTTTTTCAAAGTCACAATAAATTTTTGACAGGAAGATTTTATGATTTCAAGAAGAGTTTGTGAAATGCCCTTTTCTTTTTCTTCCCAAGATTTCTGTTTTTCAGGTAAATAATCTTTTCAATGTGAATTACCTTTGTGTTTATGCCGATAGCTCTTTAAGAATGAAAATCTGAAGTAGTAAATTTCAATGTTGTCTGTTCATCAATCAGATTTCTTTGTTAATTCAGCAATTGAATTAGTTGTATATGTTTGCATTAAAAGGAGATAATACCCTATTAGTGTAAACTTTTAAAGACCTTACATCTTTGGCTCTTTAATCCTTACTTGATGATTTGCAATGCTTCTATGTAGCTCCTTGATTGTAGCCCAGGGACATTAAGCTAACAGTTATTGGAGGGGAGAGGAGGGAGAAAGGAAAACTGTGTGTGATGACAAGTGACCCTAAGATCTTTAGTACTGCATGATTTCTTTTGTTAATTTCTTTCTGAAATTGTTTTTTAGAGCAGAGAAAATAGTGTCAAAGCAAATAGGTGTTGCATAAATCAAGACTATTCTAGTCAGAATAATAACTATTCTAGTCAGCAACACGAATTTGATCTCCCAACAGGAGGATTTTTTGGGAATCATTTTATAAAACTGAATTTAACCTTTATTTTGGCAGTTATTTGGTTAGGTACTAAATCTGTGCTAACTTAATGTGCAGTTTTGCTTTTTTTCTACTTAAGACAGTAGAAAAAGGGACTTTGTTGCAAAATCATTTAATTGGAGCTGGGAGTAAAGTCAGCTAAGTCCTATCAGTAAGTTTTACTTTTAAGTGCAGATGCACTACTTTAATGCAAATATATGATGATTTGATTCCTTTTATTTAACAAAATGTAGGAAAGCCTAGCATACTGGAATATAACAGGAAGGATGGTTGTGAGAAATCTGCAGTAGAATGCCATTTGAATGTTACCTTTTTTCAGAGCCAAGCATATAAAAAGTAGCCTGTGTGTATTTTTAAACCATAACATCACACTTCATGACATGTTAAAAAGCTGAACTGTTCCTCATTAAGAATAATTTAGTTACAAGTGCCAGAAAAATCAAATTCTTTATAATAAAAGACTTGTGTAGAGGAGGTTATTTTCAGAAAATACCCTTTTAAGGATGTTTACTAAGGCCATGACTCAGTCCTTAAGTGTGTATACCTTTCAGCAGTCTTCGGATTTTAATATAAAAAGCAAAGTATCTTTTTCCCATTGCAACCTTCTTTAAGGAGTTTTCTTTTGTCACAGTTAAAATCAAGTGTTGGGAATTTTAATTTGAGAAAAAATATTACCCAATAAGAATGAATGTAGATGGCTAAACGATTCTTACTCAGTGTGATGTATAATGCAACAGGGACTCTTGTAAATTGTCATATGCCAATAAACTGTCATAAGTGGTAATAGCTGTTGTTTGTTTACCTGATTTTCAGACTATTTCTGTGTGTTTTTTATACTACTTATTTTTGTGGCCTATTTAAATTTTAGAATATTAGCTCATTTGTTAATAAGTGGTGTGGTCTGGGGAGGTGTTGATACCAAAAATACTGTCTAAAAATCCCTCAAATCCTTCTTTACTGTTTCTCTTGTTCCCCTCAGAAAATGGGATATTTTATAGTAGATATTCTAAGCTATTAGAGATTATAGGAACTCTGGTTCTGCTATTTCTGTGTTAGTAATAAAAGAAACCTCTTAACCATAATATGGGGGAGGATTATAAGGAGAATGATCTGTTCTAATTCTTACCATGACTCTCATAAGTTATTTGAATCAATCTACCAGCTTTAAACAGTATTTTCACAGAAATTGTGTGCTAAGACAAATACATTTTGACTGATAGAAATGGCAAATTATTCTTTAAAAAATTTTCCCTTTAACTATACCAAAAGAAAAGTTGCTATGCTGGTAAACTAAGCTTGTTTAATATTTCAGCATATGTTTAAGGAGGAAACATTTAAGACCTGTATGTGTGCTTTCAAGGTATTGAGTAATCTTAATGTTATACACATATTTCCTACATAAAAATAATGGAATTTCATTTATTTGGGACATTTAACTTTTTTTTTAAAGATTTATTTATACATATAAGCACTGAGGTACAGGCCAGAGTCCAGAGCGGTGAGAGGATTCACCATAGAGTGGGGAGCAGAACAGGCAGATCAACAGAAGTACACTGCTGAGGGGAGCAGCGGGCAAGGCAGGAGAGGTCTGCTGCGCCATGTGGGTCCCCTCCCTGGCCGGCAGCAGGGATCGAACTCGTGCTGCAGTGGCTGCGGTTTGCTTCATAGTGTGTTGCTTAACCCACTGTGCCACCAGGGAGGCCCTTATTTAACTTTTTAGAGTTTACAGTTGCCTTTTTCCTCTGGGTTTCAGCTGAAATCCTTTCAAGATATACTGACAATTTCTGTTTAGAAAGAGTAGAGTTTTTAGAAATTGCTAAATGGAGAAGTTGCAAATGAAATTTCATTGTCATGTTTTTTGATTTTTAGCTAGACTCAGTCTAGCCAAAATACAGATATATATATCCTTTAATAAATTTTTAGAGATGTTTTGGTTGGATACATTTAGGGTTCTTAAGTGATTGAAAATTATTGTTGAATTTGGACTCAGGTTTAATTATTCAATTTTTGGGGGGTAGGTGATAGAAATTAGGAGTCTCTTAATGACATTTTAAGTGACCAAGGTTTGTTACCAGGTTTCTGAATTTAGGACTGCATAGAAATTTATATTTTACTGTCTCAAGAATCTTAGAGATTGTCTTGTTTACGAACTGGTTTGTGTTGCAGAAGGGTTCAGTAGTGATGAGTGTGTCAGCAGTGAATGAAGCCATGTTGTATGTTTTAAGTGTGCCAGTTCTCTGTATTTGTTACCTAATTATACTTCAGCCTTTAAAAATGTATCCCACTGGTTAATGAATGGAATAGTCAATTTGGCATTTCACTGCCAGGATTAGGGAAAAAACTCAATTATAATGATAGGTGCATCGGGAAAATAGTTTTCCTAATAAAATGTAGGTGTTTCATGACAGTGAGCTGATTTTGCAGGCTTTTAAAATGTGGATGATAATGTTGGTTCTTTGCAAGTGAAAACATGTTCGACAAGTGGATTTTAATTTTCTCATGTTACATATTTCCCTTAGAATTGGAATCACTCTTTTTTTTCTCTTGGGGCTTTCCAACATTTTTAATAATGAGCCTTCCCTGTAATTAAAGTAGATGAGGGCAAGTAGATGAACAAATAGTGACTTGAAAGGATTTACATTCACATGATGAACTATATTTAACAATTTCTTGGTACTGTCAATAATTTCAAATTTCACAGAATGTAAAGAGCCACAGAAAAGACTGTCACTTTTACTGTCCAGAATAGTGGTTTACTTAATATCTTGATTCCAAAACTATGGAAGATTAATTTTTCTGTTGTAGAGAGGGGAATCTATAACCTTTTTATTAAGCTTCTAGGTTGCTTCTAACTAAGGCTGCCATATGGGAATGTTAAATACATTTTCTGGAAGAAGTTGAAAAATTTAGGCAGTAAGAAGGTAAAAGTAAGATAGTAAAATTTAACTGACTAGTGTTTGTGAATAATTTTTTATGCATAGGTCTTTGGTAGTGATGTTTAACTTTTAAAAAATCAGTGGTAAAGATGCTGATAACTTGCCTCAATTGTTGAGGTAGTCTTCTCACTTGGTTATCTTGATGCTTAATTTCATCCTTTAATTTCTGCTTGTGGGTATTTATCAATTATGAGATTTCACTTTTAAGCTAAAACCCTTACTTGTTGTCTATATCTTAAGTTAAGATGAAATGTAGGGGTTCCCGGTGAGCTGCCTTTTTGCCGGCTTTGATTATCTTACTCATTAACCTATCTTAAAATTTCATGCCCTAGCAAAAATTTATAAATTCTTTTCCTCACTTGAAAACACATTTGAATGCAGCACATTCTTTTAGTCTCGCAAATCATTCCATATTGTCTTCCACTGTCAGAATAAAGATTTAGCATTATGCTTTTTGTATGACACACATGTATATGATAAATGGAAAGCATAATTGCTTATGGATAGAGAATTGATTGGTATGTGTCTTATTTTATGGCTGTGGGTAACACCTAATTCAAAATAAGTTTTCATAAATACCAAGTGTCATATTGCAGTGAACAGAAGTGTTACATTGTTAATCTTGAATACATTGCTCAAGTTAGACTGTAGGTTTTGAAGTACCAGGGTTTTTAAGAGAACAGTTAACAGAAGGGGAGCCAAGACCTTCAGTTCTGAAAGTGTTATGTGAGTAGTGTGGAAAGGTAAGAAATGAATGTAGGTTGGTTATTGATAGATTATTATTGATAGAAATATTGAAGTAGGTAGGGACCTTTCCCATAGAGGAAACAGAATCAACAAATCATAGTACCAGGAAGGGCATTTGACATAATACCTAGTCCAAGCATATTTTAGCATTTCCATACTGGGAGGATGGAACCATGTCAATGTATAAAAATAATAGCTACATAGACTTATTAACTCAGCTAATATTTGATTGGTAGGTATTTGAAACAGAGTAGGCAGCTAGATGGAATAGGTTTTCTCTTATGGAAGTATGCAGGGTCTTTATTATCAAGGAATCTATGCTAGCTGAACATTTTTCCATTTCTCTGGATTTGCTTAAGATGAAGAGCTACATCACACAACCAGGTGCCTATTTTATTAAATTGGATGTAGTCTTTTAAAATAGCACTGGAAGTTTAAAGTATACTGTAATTCTCCTGAGAGGCTTCATGCATGGAACAGAAGAAAAAAAGCCTTGAGAATTTATGTTCCATATGAAATGTAAAACACAAGTGAATTGTCTGGGTGTGTGCATTCCAATTTAGAAATCACCCTTTCAGGAGACACCTTAATGGTCAAGATCTGAGGATGGCGACTACTTGGAAAGAATGTTGTATTTAGGGTTCTACTACTTGGAAAGAATGTTGTATTTATCTTATTACTGTTAGTATAATTTTAGTTCACTTAACCACTGAAACTTGGGTTTATGCCGCTAGGCAATGTGCATAGGTGGAGATGAACAAAGTTCTTGGTCATTCAGAACATGGTACAATTAATAATACTCTCTTACCAGGGATTTTGAAAAAATGGCAAAATGAGAACCAAATACCAAAAATAAAGCCAGATACTTAGTGGACAACAGTTAAACTAGGCGATGAGCTTTTTAAACGACTACCCTAAATATTAATGGGATGAACTTCCAACTTCGCTGGTACTGGTTTCTTGTGGAAGAGTTGGAGTAACATCTGGCAGACTTGACCCAAGGAGAATCCCTAATTTACCAACTTAACTGGTGTTTTGTCCTTTTCATAGTGAGTGCAAGGTACCCATGGTAAGGATTAAAGAACCTGGAACACTTTACCCTAGTGAATTCTCCAGACACCGTCCAAAATTACCTACTAGGGAAAAAAAATCACTGAGGAAAAAATACAGAAAGTGGGACCAAGTTTAGAGGGGAACACAGGACAGCATTGGAAAGCAAGATGTATTTCTGAACATTGTTCAAAAATGACATGTAAGATAATTCTGACAGAAAAGCTTTCCTGAATTCATGTCATCCAAAAACATAAGATATTTCATGTAAAAATGGTCAATAGAAAATGTCAAATCATTTGCACTGCTTGAATTAGTAAATTGGAGGAAGACTGAATTTTGGGTCAAGTTGTCATCAAAACGTTAATAGGGAGGGGAAAGAATGAGTCTTAAGGAGGCTTTTGTACTGATTTTTGTTCTTTTTTATGGGATGTGTTCATTCTGACCCCATCATGTGCCTCATTATTGAGAGGCTGTGAAGGGTGGAGGTTTTAAGATGATTTATTTAATTACTAGGACAAAAGGAAAGGATAAGGGATATGAGAAAATTGTAATTTACACAGGATTGCTGATCTATTTGCTCCTTACTTTTACATTGTAGCTCACCCTCCAGACCCAGTTTTCATCCTTGTATGTCTCAGACCACTGGCTATGAACCTACAATCCCTACTGCTTTGCCAGTTGCTGCTTAGTTTATTCCATATTCAATTATTTTTTTTCTTTTCTTTTCTTTTTTTTATTAAAATATTTTAAAATTTACATATACTTGCCATTAATTGTAATCCCCATGTATTCCCCATCACCATCTCACCAGTGCAC
>JAGFMF010011861.1:4989424-5000645 GCA_019455555.1 Galemys pyrenaicus
ACTTGCTTCGCTAAGCATAATCCCCTCCAGATCCATCCATGTTCCCATGAATGAGTCTAGTTTTTCATTTCTGATTGCTGAGTAGTATTCCACATATTCAATTATTTTATTCAAATATCTAATGTTTATACCAGACACTTGTAAAACACTGGAGATAAAACATGGATCAAAACTCCAATTTTAAAACGGGAGTTTACAGTCTAGTTTGGCAGTAGGGGAAACAAATATACATGGCTGATCAGAGTAATAAATCAAGGGAAAAGATTTTTTTCTAGTCCCATGACCTTAGATACTCGCAGAATGAACAAGTAAGTGCGACTCCGTGGCATCCTGAGGGTAGCGGCACCGTTTTGGGTCCCTTAACCTGAGAAGATGTGTCGGGTATGAATTCGGGCTCACTAGCCGGACTCGAGCCCATAAATAGATCCGTAATACCGGGTTCGACACGCGATTTTGACGGCACCCGGGAACCTAGAAGAGCAACGTGCGCTCGCGTTACGGTCCCAGGGCGGCCTTCCCGCCGGGCCGCAGTCCGCGCGCTCCAGTTGGCTGCCCCGGTGAACGCCAGCCTTCTTAAAGGGGACCGAACCCCAATGAGCTGGCTCATTTAACCGTAACTAATGAGCGACGTCACAGCCAATCACAAGCAGCGATCTCCACCTTGCCCAATGAGGTCGGTCACGGGTTGGGGCCCGCGGAGTTTGATTTTCCGCCCAGGATGCGGAAGTGGCGTCCTGAAGACCAGCAGTAGGTAGCTTGTTTGGGGACCTGACGGAGGCGAGAGCGAAGGGCTGCAGGGTCATTACCACCTGTGGCCTGCAAGCCGAGGCGATCAGCAGGCCGGGATTGACGTCCGAGCGCTGCAGTACCGCAAGCAGCGCACGCCGGGCGGCGTCGACAGGATTCGGAAGCCGGCTTGCGTAACGCCCGCAGCCGACATCCTGGGCTTGCTGGTAGGCTCGGAGTCGGAGGAAGGTGAGCGAGGCGACCTTGTCGGTTTGGAGAGCCCCGGAAGCTTTCGGCCAAAGCCAGTGACACGACAGGGCGCTAGTCTCCCTCACTCACCAGTTGGGTAACCTATTGGAGGTCTCATCTTTATCTTTAAAAGAGGCGTAGAGGGGTGGGTGATACTCAGGTTTGTGAGGAAGAATCGCACCTCTGCCTGCATTCAAAGGTGGCCCGAACCATCCCTCCTCGGAGTGTCAGTGCAAAGCCCAGGAGAGAGGGAGATTTTCCTGGCTCAACTGTTTCCCTGTTCAGTGTCCAGTTAATCTGTTGTTGAGTGGTATTAACTGTGTCCCTTCATAGACTAAGTCCCTATGAACTTTTAATTGCATTTTAACACATCAAGTTTTCTTTACCAGCCCTTCACTACCCCATGTCTCTTTCTCTTAACTTCCTGCAAAACAATGGTGGTTCTAAGAGAGGGACTCTTCCAGGTTTCTTCATACAGATTATATGGCAATTATTTATTATTCAAGAATATTTTCTAATTTTTTTTCCTTGAAGGTGTCAAGAAACCCATAATGTTTTATTGAGTTTGCCTTTGTATTTGCTTCATCGATGTCTCTCATATTGAATATCCTAAGAGAGATGCTGGAATATTTTGGTGTTCCCATTGACCAGGTAAATGTCTTTTAATGGATTTAAATGAACTTGGTGTATTTGTTCTTGGGTCTCATTTTGAAAATGATTTATATGTATATATTTAATGTAAGGCAGAATTGCTGTTTCTTTTTAGGTATTAAAAAGGCAAATTTACTGTAGTAAGCTTTGATAGTTAGAGGTGATTTCAGTATGTTTGCAAGCATAGGAAGAACTCATAGACAGGAAAAAATTTGAGATGAGAAAATGACCGAGCAATGTCTTGCAGAAGGTAGTTGGACAGGGCACATAAATAAATACGTCTTGGGATAGAGGTTTACGCCTCTTCAGATGTTACCACACCATCCCAGGCCCACCACTAAAGCACCAGCAACCTAATAGACTATAGTGAAGGATTATTGGTGCTTTTGTGGTGCGCGTGGGGTGGTGTGGTAACATCTGAAGAGGTGTGAGGCTATACCCCCAAGTCATATACAGTGTTTTAAACCTTTGCTACCTCAATTAAATATGTTACATTAAAAAAAATTTTGGAAAGAAGATAGTCAAAAGTAGGATAGAAATGAGAGATGGTGGAGAGATTTTGGTTAAAGAGAAATAAAATTGAGGTTTGTCCTATCAAAGTATTCCATTTTCTCAGTAAGAGCAGAAGTCTTTTGCAATTAATGGGAGTGGCTTTGGGAATTTCAGAAATTGGCCACATGTTATAATTAAGTAATTAAAATATCTAAACTGAGATCTACAATGAATTTTGAAGACACTTTGAAAGGAAAATGTAATTTCAATTTTTATAATGTTGATTACATGTTGAAATAATATTCTAAATATTGAGTTAATAAAGTATTTTTTTAAAATGTGGCAACTAGAAAATTTAATATTCCTATGTGACCTGTATTTTCTTTTTTTTGGGAGAGTGCTCTCTAAGGTGCTTCTAGTATACCCGTGTTGAAAACTTGCCTTGAAGGATTCAAAAGGAATCCTGTGCACACAGAGCTCACAGTCTATTGGGGGAAGAGAAAACTGCAAATGAAACAAAGTTACACGTAATTGTGTGCCTCAAATGGTACTTATTGGAACTAATTTAGGAATTCAGAGCCTGGAAAACCGATTAGAGTGGAAATAATCAAATTTGTATAGGAATGTGAATCTGACATTAAAAGATAGATGCAAACTGAACCAGACTGGGGCTAAAGTTGCTTGGTGATGAGGATAGTATTATCTTCCTTGTTTTGGGGATGATGACAATTTTTTTTTTTAAAGATTTATTTATTTATGCTTACAAGCACTGGGGCACAGGCCACAGGTTTGGGGGGGTGAGAGGATTCACCACAGAGAGCGGGGAGCAGAACAGGCAGATCAACCGAAGTACACTGCCAAGGCCAGCAGTCGGCACAGAGAGGTCTGCTGCACCATGTGGGTCCCCTCTCTGGCCGGTAGCAGGGATCGAACTCGTGCTGCAGTGGCTGCAGTCTGCTTCATAGCGCGTTGCTTAACCCACTGCGCCACCAGGGAGGCCTGGATGATGACAATTTTTAACCCAAAAGAGTGTATGTTTGTGTTAATGGGTAGCGGGAAATTAAATTGAATAGAACCCGGCCAAGTTGCAGAGCACTTTATTTTTTTTTTATTTTTTTATTTTTAAAGATTGATTTATTTATGCATACAAGCACTGGGGCACAGGCCAGAGGTGTGGGGGGGTGGTGAGAGGATTTACCACAGAGAGCGGGGAGCAGAACAGGCAGATCTACGGAAGTACACTGCTGAGGGGAGCAGCGGGCACAGCAGGAGAGGTCTGCTGCGCCATGTGGGTCCCCTCCCTGGCCGGCAGCAGGGATCGAACTTGTGCTGCAGTGACTGCGGTTTGCTTCATAGTGCATTGCTTAACCCACTGCACCACCAGGGAGGCCCTGCAGAGCACTTTAAAGAGTGATTGGGAATGAATATGAAATGCATGGTGTATGTTGTAAGCTGGCAGAATTGACAGAAGATTGATTTAAGTCAGCATTTAGTGTTAGATCCAGGTGTTTGGATGTAGTCAGATATATTCACAACCTTAACAATTTCAAAGCAAAAAAATTAAAGAAGTAAAGGTAAACACAGATATCAAAGAGATGGCATGATTTTTGGCAGAAGGATTCTATGTGCTGATGATGTCTACATCTTTCTCTACTAGGTCTGTAGCGTCATTTTCACTTGTGTTATGTCTTCTTTATATGATGATTCCCAAATCTATGTTTAATCCCAGTTTTTCTTCTGCAAACCACAACTCTTACCCATTTGCTTACTATATTAGCTGCCTATTGGTTATTTCCATGAGGATACTAAAAGGAAGCTACCTCTGTCTGTTTCTCATAGTAAACTTTGTTGTTCTTATGGAATCTTAGGAACAAGAAAAACCCAGTTTTCAGTACATTGTTTCTTTGTATTAAAATCTCTGCCATAAGAATAAATGTTACATCATGTTTTGAGGAGGTACCTTGCAAATAGCTTATGCTAACAAGGGAAGCCTGAGCCAAAAGACAAAATATACTTGATTTATAGTAGCATGTTTCATTTTTATTATCTTTTTTGAGAGCTGAGTTCTAGCAGATATATTACACTATATTACACTATAAAACATCTTAAAATTGTCTAGGACCTGACTAATTTATTCCCTTCATCTATACAAAGGAAATTACTTGAGTCTACTCTGTATTATTTCATTGCATGAGAAAATGAAATTGTCAGTTTTTGATTGGGCCAAAGTATGGGATTTTTAGGTGAGAAGAGGGGGATCAGTTTTTCTGAACAAACTTCCAAATTGCATTTAGACATTACCAGAAACAGAACAAAGTGAATTTGTGGTACTGTCTTAAAAGATTTTTTTCCCCCCTGGAATGTATGTATATTAACTCCCAATCATTTTGTTTTTTTAAGATTTATTTTATTTATGCATACAAGAGCTGGGGTATAGGCCAGAGGTGGGTGTGGTGGTGAGAGGATTCATCAGAGACAGTGGGGAGCAGAATAGATCTACTGAAATACACTGCTGAGGGGAGCAGTGGGCTGGACAGGAGAGGAGAGGTCTGCTGAGCCTTTCTGGTGAGCCTCCCTGGCTGGTGATTGAATTTGTGCTGCAGTGGCTGCCGATAGCTTCATTGTGCTGAGCCTTAACCCCTGTACCACTAGGGAGACCCTGAAAAATCTTTTTTTTTTTAAAGAATTATTCCTTTATTGTAAAATTAAAAAAAAATCATTTTATATTGCATAGAAGAACTGGGGGTAGGCAAGAGATGTGGGGGGCGGTGCGAGAGGATTTACCAGAAACAGCAGACATATCTACTGAAATACACTGCTGAGGGGGGTAGTAGACGACACAGGAGAGGTCTGTTGTGCCTTGTAGATCAGCTCCTTGGCTGGGAATTGAACTTGTGCTGCAGTGACTGCTAGTAGCTTTATAGTGCTGAGACTTAACCCCTGGGGAGGGCCCCACTCTTTTTTTTTTTTAATGCTTCATGTTCTAATAGATTTTGCAGATTTGGGAAAATAAAGACTGTGGATCAACTCGGAGTATTGTTCGTATCATTGGGAAAATCCTTCCTTTAGGACCTTGTCCCAGGCCTAAATTTGAGGTAAGTCAGTCAACGTGTGTTGTTTAAGCACACTGCATAAAAACATAATCCTGTTCCCAAGAATATAGGGTAAAACAACAAAAGGAAAGTTATTTTCTGCAAGCCCAAAACCTTTAGGTTGTCCCTGGAAAAATAAGGCATTACATATATTTGTGTTTCTTTAAAGAATTATTTTCAAAGCTGAGCAAATGTTGAGAGATATCTGAGTAACTGCTTAGTGTTCTGGTTTGTTTTCTAGATGACATTAACCAGGAGAGAGCCTATTGCTACATGTGTACTCAGAATAACATTTTCTTCAGTACTTTTTCTTGCTAATAGGTGCATGGTTTCTTTTTTCCTTAGGGTGTGTCTTTTCCCCCTTACTCTGTGTAGAACTCTGACATTATTTTTCTTTTTTACTTTAGTTGATCCCAGTCTTGAACTCTGTAGGCACGGGTAACTGTGGATCTGTAGTCCCCTCTTTTGCTGATATTCTGTGTGTGGCAAATGAAGAAGAAGCCAGTTGTCTCAGATTTCGGTAATTTTATATACTTTTTCAAAAGTGGGATATGGGCTATAAATCTGAATTCCTGCATGTGTTACAACTTGTTCAAACTTGTTCATCTTCACTGCACTCTGGCCTACTAAAATTTTTCCCATAGGGATGACTGGTTGTTTCTCATTTTTAGCTAGTTTTTCTTTCTTCCTTTCTTTTTTTTTAAAAGATTTATTTTATATATGTATACAAGAACTGGGGTACAGACCAGAGGTGCAGGGTGGTGAGAGGATTCACCAGAGACAGAGGGGGGAACAGAACAGGAAGATCAACTGAAACACACTGCAGAGGGGAGCAGTTGTCTTGGCAGGAAAGGTCTGCTGTGCCATGTGGGTCCCCTCCCTGGCTGGCAGCAATGATCGAACTTGCACTGGAGTGGCTGCAGTTTGTTTCGTAGTGCTGCTGTGCCATGTGGGTTCCCTTCCTGGCCGGCAGCAAGGATCGAACTTGTGCTTCAGTGGCTGCGGTTTTCTTCGTATTGCATTGCTTAACCCACTGCACCATCCGGGAGGCCCCTTTAGCTAGTTTTTCTAATGCACATTTGAATCTAGTACCAGATCTAAAAAGACATCAAATCTCTAGGTTCATTTTTAGGAGAAAGTGGTTTCCTGTACTAGATATTAGATTTATTTTGTTTTATGTATTTAGCCAAACTTTTGCAGTTCACCCTTGAACAATGTGGCATTCAGAGTACTGATCCTCAGTGTAGTTGAAAAATCCACATATCACGACTGACTCCACAGAAACTTAATAGATTGTTGTTGACTGGAAGTCTTACCAATAGCAGAAACAGTTGATTAACACATTTTTTTTTGTTATATGTATTATATATGCCACAATAAAGTACGCTAGAGCAAATAAAATGTTAAGAAAATCATAAGAAAAATGCAGTACTGAACTGTAATTTTTAAATTTATCTGTGGTTAAGTTTATGATGTCTGTTTATAAGCAAATACACATACAAGGGGATCACACATTTCAAACCTGTGTTGGTCAAGGGTCATCTACTTAATATTTACTGTGTCCCAGACCATAATGTTAAATATATTTCAAAATTTGGATGTGTTGCCCTTTGGGAGTACTAAGTTATATGTCAGTATGTTAAAATTGAGGCTGTACACACAAAAGGGACCAGTTATTGAAATATTTTAGCTATAGTTATAGTCTCAAACTGATTTACCAATTTTCAAAAAATTAGAACACCATAAATTTACCCCTAATGATACTATAATGTCATTACTTCACTACTTTATATTTAAGAATAGAATTTAAGAGTATTTAAGAGTAGAATTTCTAATTAACAGTAATTCTAAATAAATCTGTACTGTATTTAATTCTAATAGGTAGAACAATATAGGATAATTATTTTTGTAATTTGTTCCTTTATTCACTGACTCCTGAAGTCACTGACCTTTTAAAAGCTACATTCTATTCTATATGTTGAGATTGCAAGCTATATATGATGTGCTTGCCCTCGGAGAGTATTGAGACAATCATGAGATAAAGAGAGCAACTCTGATTTGATTTTGGTCTGTTTATTCTTTGAAAGACTAGTATTCTTCTTGGCAAATTTCCTTTCCTCATTTTGTCTTTCTCTACATTTTTTCCTTCCATCCATAGAAGTAGTATGTGGAAAAATAAAGAAGAGGAGAAAATGGAATTTTCCCATCCTTTGCAACTAGTTTGGGATCCATTGTTACCTACTCTAAGACATAACAACAAACCAATAAAAAATAATCGCCCTGGAGGCGATGCTGCGTTTAAAAAAATAGCTGTCCTCGAAGATGAACTATCTTTTCTTCGTTCTCAAATTGCTGCCATTGTGGCAATGCAGGACCTGAAAAGAAGTACAAATTCTAGTAAGTAACATACTGGATTTTTGTTTCAGTTAGATGATACTCAGTATTTAAGTCAGTATAGGTCTGAGTAAGAATGTTTGCTAATGCATTTTGTGAATGGCATTAAGTGTACAGGAATGATGGGTATATGAAATTATGTCTGATAGTTGTTAGAATGAATGAAGACACATTTGTGGTGAGGGTACTGACTTTGGTTTAAGGAAGAGCTTTCTAGTTTATTGCTGAAAACTATGCTTTTATATTTAAAAGTCTTGTTTTTTTTAAAGTAAGCTATTTTAACTTCAGAAAGGCATTGAAATTAAGAGGATAGAAGCATTTGAAATGAGTATAGATTTGAAGCTTCATATAGTTGTAGTTTGAAGTTAATGATGCTGTACTTTCAACAGGTTTAGGTGAATAATTTTCTAAATGATCCTTTTCTAAATTTTAGACTTAATTTGCTTTCACCAGTACTCACAATACACTATATATATATATACACACACACACCCACATACACACATATATAATTTATGTATATCACATATTTCTATAGTATTATATATTTATAATATAAAGTTTATATGTGTATTATAAGTCCTAGATTATATATGCTAATAATATAAAATATTGCATTTTTAAGCAATAATGTTTGAATTTTGAGCCAATCTTTCATGAAAATATTACATACTCAACACCTACCTTTGATGCTTGCCTAAAAAACATGTTTGTAGGTTCTACAGTGTCATCATAGAATGAATAGACCAGTTTGAGGGTTTCAAATTACAAGTTTTTGATTATATTTTAGCTTTTTTAAATAGAGGATGACATTTTCATTGTACATGAACTACTGAAAAAGCACCTTTTATTTTCTCTTTAAAATGTGTTCTCCTCTTTCTTCCTGTTAGGACTTACACAGAGATTCCTAATTGGATTAAAACTAAACCTACTATTTGGTTTGACACTTACAGAAAATGCTAAGCAGATGGGATTGCTTCTCCTTCCTTTATTTAGGTGTATTATTGAAATTGCTCCTGTTGTGGTTCTAATTAGTGTTATGTGTTCTGTTGGAGAGAATGTTGCATGGTTTTTCAACAAACTTTTTTGTTTTTAGACTCCTTTGACTTGAATGAGGGGCCTAGATGTTTGGGACAAACGCCATCATTGGAGACTGCTCAACTGAGGGTTGAACCAGATCTGTTTTCAAGTTCATTGCTTCCCTCTCCTCCTCCTCCACCACCACTGCCCCCTCAGTTGTCTTCTCTGCAGCCTCCCAGTTCTCTTCACCCAGAATCTAATAATATATGTAATTCAGATAATTCGGGGACTGAAATGAAAAAACAACACCCAGGTGCTAGTAAGACCAGTTGTAATCGTCGGTCAAAACACCAGAAAAGTAAAGATGTTCCAAACATGGTGGATGTTCTAAAGGACCTGAATAAGGTTAAGCTTCGTGCAATTGAGCGGTATGTTGTCATAATTTGAGAAATGAACTAAACTTAATGATGATTTTTTTAAAAAAGATTCATTTACTTATACATACTAGAACTGGGGTACAGGCCAGAGGTGGGGGAGGGGTGAGAGAATTCACCAGAGATAGAACTGGGAACAGAACAGGAGGATCTACTGAAGTACACTGCTGAGGGGAGCAGTGGGCGAGGCAGGAGAGGTCTGCTTCACTCCATGGGTCGCCTTTCTGGCCAGCGCTGCAGTGGCTGCAGATGCTGCATAGTGCAGTGCTTAGCCATTGCTCCACTGGGGGACCCCTGACGATGTTTTAAAGAAATTATAGTTGTCGAAGTAAATATATATCAAATCTTTCATTCTTCACCTTGAATACCCTTCCTGAAATGATCATTTTCAATTTTTGTATCAGGAAACATTTGCAGGTGAACTGTTTCCTGTAGTATGATTACATTTTGTTGAATAATTTTATTTTTTTAAGTTAGAATTAATAATTGCCTCTTAGTTCCATTTCTTTTCTTCTTTCGGAAATTCCTCTCTAGGAACTCTGACCTGTTCCCACCTTCCTGTGTTGCTGTAAGCCTGCTGCTGCATTGTTCTCATCCTAAGAATTCCCTTCACTGTTGCGGACATTTTCTTCCCCTTCTGCCTGTGTTGCTTGATTCATATTTTGGGTGTCCTGTCTTACTGTAATTTCCTGAGAAAGTGTGCATAAAAGACTACTTTTGGACCTTGCATATTTGAAAGTGTTATTTTATTCTCACACTTAATGACTGCTTTGGCTAGGTACCTAATAGGTAGAAAATAATTTTACATTTTTTCATTGATTTTTAGCTTCCAGTGTTCCTATTGAAAGTTGATCTATCTCTGATTCCTGATAATTTGTATGAAACCTGTTTCTTTATTCTTGAAGCATTAAGACCTTCTCTTTGGTCTTGTATTCTGAAATTTCATGACAATGTATCCTGCTGATTTCTTTTTTAATTTTTATGCTGGCCATGTGTGGACTTAGTCAATGTAAAATTGTAGGTCCTTCCCTTTCAGGGAAATCTCTCATAAACTTTTCTCTGATGATTTTCCCTCATTCTTCTTTCCTATTTTCCTAGAACTCTTACTAGAAGTTTGAATATCAGAATTATTTCTCTTTTTTTTTTTACTGTTTTCTTTTTTTTAAAGACTTATTTATGCACATAAGAACTGGGGTGTAGGCCAGAGTCGCGGGAGGTGACAGGATTCACCAGACAGAGTGGGGAGCAGAACAGGCAGATGGACTGAAACACTGCTGAGGGGAGCAGCGGGTGAGGCAAGGGAGGTCTGCTGCACCATGTGGGTCCCCTCCCTGGCTGGCAGCAGGGATCGAACTCTTGCTGCAGTGGCTGCGGTTTGCTTCATAGTGCGTTGCTTAACCCACTGCGCCACCAGGGAGGCCCCCTTTACTGTTTTCTTTTTTAAAGATTTATTTATTTGTGTGTACAGGAACTGGGGTACAGCCACAGGCGTGGGAGGTGAGAGGATTCACCAGAGACAGAGTGGGGAGCAGAACAGGCACATTGACCAAAATACATTGCTGAGGGGAGTAGCAGGGGAGGCAGGAGAGGTTGGCCATGCCATGTGGGTCCCCTCCCTGGCCGGGAATCGAACTCACGCTGCTGTGTTCTCATGCTTCATAGTGCGGCGCTCAACCCGCTGAACCACCAGAGAGGCCCTCTTTAAGGTTTTCTTTTTATTTTACCTTCTGAAAAACTTCTTTTATTCTCCTTCCAACTTTTTTACATTTTCTTTGTCATTATATTTTAATTTCTAAAAGTCATTCCTTTTCCCTAAATGGTCCATTTTTTAAATCTTGCTTTTTATTTTGTCTTATCCTACTGAACCTACTATACTTTTGATTTGAGTTTTCCTTTTTCTTGAGTTAGCTTTAGTTTTCCTGTTTTTTTTTTTCTTTTTGTTGTTTTTGCTCTCCATCTTTATTTTTGTACTCTTAAGTGTCTGATAATTCTTGGCTGTCCACTCATATTTCAAAGAGAGGCAAAGAAAAGTTCATTCTTTTTTTTTTTAAAGATTTATTTATCTATGCATACAAGCACAGGGGTACAGGTCAGAAGTGTGGGGGGTGAGAGGATTCACCACAGAGAGCGGGGAGCAGAACAGGCAGATCAACTGAAGCACAC
>JAGFMF010011861.1:5023625-5065420 GCA_019455555.1 Galemys pyrenaicus
CCGCTCTGTCTGTGGTGAATCCTCTCACCCCCCACACCTCTGGCCTGTACCCCAGTGCTTGTATGCATAAATAAATAAATCTTTTAAAAAAAAAAAGTTCAAAGAAGAACTGAATAATCTCTTGCAGTAAATAGATATCACCACTATTGCTTTTGGTCAATACAGTTTGCTATTTACTCTGTGGATAGTATGGAACAGAATGTGAGGCATGCTGCATACTTTGGTCTAACCCACTATACATTTGCAAAATGTTTTATGGTTTCAGAAATGAAATTAAACCTCAGGGATTGCTTCTTACCTATGATCTGATTGACAGCATTTAAGGACACAATAGACATCTGGTCAGAGCCTTTACCAACCATATGTAACAACAAAATGTGTCTCTAGAACAATTAGTTCTGGATTTAAAAAGAAGAAACAAGGGCCTCCCTGGTGGCACAATGGGTTAAACAATGCACTATGAAGCAGACCACAGTCACTGCACACGAGTTCAATCCCTGCCGCTGGTTGGGGGAGATGACCCACATAGCCTGGCAGACCTTTCCTGTCTCTCCTGCTGTTACTCTCAGCAGTGTATTTCAGTTACTCTGCCTGTTCCGTTCCCCACTATGTCTCTGGTGAATCCTCTTACTCCCCACACCTCTGACCTGTACCCCAGTGCTTGTATGCATAAATAAATACATCTTCAAAAAAATGAAAAGGAAAAACAATCAGCTTACACAAAACTTTTAACATGCAGCAGACATATTAGAGATTCAAGTCAATTTCTTTGCCTTCCGTCACAATCCCAAAGCACTTTCCCATGGCACTTGGACATAAACTGTCAGCAGAACGAAGCTGTAGTACATGGCCTTAGCTCTGTGGCCCATGGCCCTTCTAAAGCCCTTCTCCCCTCTTCTTTGAGGCTGGTTCTGATCTGTGCAGTGACTAAACAATCACTGTTGGGAAATGGCCTCTGTCTGGCTGCATGCCATGGCTGCAGGTTGTTGTGGGGTGAGACACTCACTAAATCAATCTTAAGAATTGGAAGTCTGTCAAAAAAAAAAAAAGAAAATCTTGATCAGAGTGAAAAAACATCTCAAGCTTCCCCCAAAGAGTTTTAGATAAAAAAGTCTTCAGTGGTAAAAAGATATATTTTGATAAGCTTTTTATCAGATGATTGAGATATTTTTAATAACTAAAGTCCACGGGGGAATGTAAGAAATGTTTTACAGTGTGCTTCAAAACCTAAGTATTAAAAGATCTATCATCACCTTTTGTTGTTATTCATCTCAGTCAGGTTACTTGAAAATTTGTAATTATAGAACATCTTACTTTTTCTAGTAGATGACATTATTGATATTTTTGTTTTCACTTATAAGCTATTATCTTTTTTTTCAAATATGGATGAAAGTTCATTGACATGTAAATTCTAATATTCTTGCTGGAAAGGTCCAAACAAAAATAAGGCAGTGAAGAAAGAAAAATATAAAATCCAAAAAACTGACACTGCATTTCGATCTGTTAGGCTTATTTTGCTGACAACTTAGAATATGCACATATGATTGCTGCCTAGGAAGAGAATAGGAGTTGGTTAAGTGTAATATCAAAAAGCAAATCTCAAAAAGCAAAATCTCAAAAGCAAATGGGAGATTTGTCTGCTACTCTCCTGCTCCTTTCTAGCAAGGAGGATTTGTCTGTCTTTTCTTGCATTGTGTGTTACAGGCGGAGGCTATGATGAGGCCTGAAAAAGAAATGACTTAGTGATCTGTCTGCAGATTTCTTTTTCAGTTGGATGGAAGAGAACTTTGAAGATTTTGGACATCAAGTCCGTTAGGGGAATTAGCTTTTCCCTTCTCTTATAAACTGTGAGGAGAAAAATCTATTGTCTTCCTAAACCACATTCCTAGAGACAATATAAGTCTACATACAGCAATGGGCATTTCTGAAAAATCATTCTATATTCAAATTATGGGGACATTTATGGCTAGTTAGAATTTGCTTGTTTGGATTTAGACATTAAATTCTAATATGATTATCAATTGATCAGAAATATGTTCTTTCATTTAAGAAGTATTTATTCAATATTTCTGTATTATACTATGTAAGTGTATTATAAAAGATAGTTATTCCTCTTATGAAGGACTTTATGCATCAGGTTTAAGAGGGTGATGCCAGAGCAAGGAGAAGATGCTGGCATTGCTAACTCTTACTCAGTCCTTTCTACGAACTAGGCAGGATTCACAATGGTTTACACGTACATGCTCTTTTAATCTTTAGAAATGCTAAGAAATAGATGACATTTTATTACCAGTTTATTGATAAAGAAGGCAAGTCACAAAAAGTTTGGAACTCTTTTCTCCAGGCCATATATCTAGTAAGTGGTAAAATCAAGCCAGAAACTCAGGCAAGTTAACCACAACGTTCTATCTAAAGTTGAGCAGAAAACACACATATGTTGTTAATAATAATATGTTAAAAAAATCACAATACTAAGGAGTAAATGATAAATGGGGACGCCATCCTCGGTTGGTATTTTTAAGATGTCTTCAAGATATAAAACCAAAATTAGAACCAGATGATTGTTTCACCCATATGATCTTGTTGGAGATAGCCATTTGCAAATGGGAGCTCTGAGAAGCATGTAGGAGAAAATAATTGAGGGTTCAGTCCATTATTTCTCAAACTTCCCAGACTAAGAAACCTTGTCTTTAGGGAGTACTTAAAAAACACCTTTTAGCATATGCATTTTAAAGCAATTTAAAAAAATGTTAGCTTAAAAGAATAGAATGTACTTTAGAGTGGTCTATTTATCTATTGTGGACTTCTCTTTCTCCCCTGTCAGTAGCCAGAAAGGATTTGATGAAGTTGAAGGGAAGGAACTCTAAGAAATCTCTATGGGTAGAATTTGTAGGACATAGTGAAATTCACGAACACTTTTCAGGTTATCAAGTTTTGTTTGTATATCTAACCCTCCTCTCAGGCCAGGATCGTATTATCATTAATTTTCGGGAAAGCTTAGATTATCCAGAGTAGTTCTCTTGGCTGGCCTGAGAAGTATATACTTTACAGTCAGAAGAGGCAGCACTTTGTTTGCCCCTGGCCTTATCTGTGCATCTTTACTATCCCAGGAACACAGCCTTCTCTCTGTAATTAATTTTTACACTATTTTGTTCATAGATGAGGTTTATTCTATGGTCAGATTGTAGACATAATTAAGTCCACTAATGACTCTTATGTTTTCTTTCATACAAAAATTATACAACTTACAGAGACTAAAATATATTGTCCAAACCCCACTTCTTTAAATAACGTCAGAATTTACTCTTGTTGGGTACTCCCTTTCTGCTAGGAACTATGCTGTGCGTTGTGTGCCTGTTCTTTAATTTTGACCTCACAACCACTCTGGGAAGTAAGTGTTACTCTCATTTCACTGTGAGGAAATGAAAGCTCAGAGAGATGAAATTACTGCTTAATAAGTGATAATGAAGGATTTGCATTTTGCTCTGTCTAATTCCAAAGCTTATACTTTTGTGACTCTACTGCATTGTTTCCTTAAAGGAAAAATGACTGAAAATGAAATAAGCACTTGCAATACTAGAATTTAAACTATTTCAGGCAATTAAAGGCACATCACCACTTATTTGACGAAGACAAGACGATCTTCATCTTCAAGCCGTATCAGCTAAACCTTACAATTTTTCTAATGAGCTCTTCAACTTAATAGAAAAAAGACAACTCACTGATTCAGAGCTAAAAGTTCCTTATGTAGATATAAATCAAACATTTGCCCATTTTATTCCCATGAGTTGGGACTGAGTCTTCTCCCTTCCCAGACAAGAGGTTAAGAAGGGCTGCTGAGGTGAACCTACAGCAGAAAACCAGCCTCCCAGTAGCTTAATCTTCAATCTAGGATTAACCAGTTTGAAGTACAGCAGACAAGGAGGTTCACACTCATGCCTAGGGACAGGAAGCCCTCTTTTTTATTCATCTGACAAAGTAGTGTTAATAGGAACCCCACTGAGGGAGAACATGGGAATAGTTTTCTGCTTCCCTGGGAAGAGGACAAGGAGATGAAGATAAAGTATTGGGGACATCTGACAACTTGTTACATGAATGATACTATCACTAGACAAGCCAAAGAAATAACTTCCCTACTCATTATCCAGGAAGGGAACTGTCCTAGGCCTTAGGAGGGAGGTGCTTATTTGGAGACACTATTCAGAACTGGAAGGACAGGGCTAGTCTCCTCCAGGTCCCAGGAAGGGTCCCTGCAAAGACCCCCTTCTGAAGATCTCCTTATGGAGATGGGGCCAGTTTCTCTCTAGTTCAGGATAGGCCATCCCTGAGTCTGTTCCTACCCATCAGAGCATTGAGGGTATCTCCCTATCAAGAGGAACCCCAAGAAATAGTCACGGTGCCCTCAAATCATACAAATGTGAGAAGTCTCTCAAGATCTTTCGTTATTTCAGTTAAAAGCTGATAAGACACACCATCAGAGATGAGGTTCTTAGTAGTGAGAGGACACTTATTTGCTCCAGGTGTCCCAAAGGCTTCTCCCAGACAACAGAGCTACATCAGTTCATGCAGAGAACCTGTGTGCTGCAAAACTAGCTTTCAGGCTCAGGAGAGGAGGAAGTCCCTCCACGTCTCACTCTGCGGGAGAAGCCACCATCTACCTCGGCCACTGAGAACTCATCATTAAAATGCTTTCAAGTGTTCCTTCCACACAGAAATTCCCTTGGCTATCACCCAAGGGGATGTGTATAAATATGCATAAGAATATGAGTATTTCCATGGTGGTTCTGTGTTTAGAACACAGTTTATCATTTTCTGATTATATTTTCCACTTATTATCTCACTCCACTGAAATATAAGGAGAGCATGAATTTCAGTTTTGTTTTTGAAAGTATCTGAGGTGCCTAGAAATCTGGCCAACAAATTTCAAGTGACTGATAAATATAGCCATTGAATAAATGAAAAAAGAAAAAGAAGTGTCTCTGCTTTCCATCCTGCTCAAGGAAAGACAGTAAGCAGGACCTGAGAACATGTTTACAAACAGTGAGCGGCATCAGTCAGCTGCATCCTGGGAGGCACTAACCCATGCCTGCTTTGGAGGAGTCTGAAAACCCAGCAAACATGCAGGGCCTGACACAGAGGACCAGAAGCGTCTCTGGCCTTCTGGTGGCACAGATGCAAGGGAGATAAATGACTTTCATTTTGTTTTTAGGAACTGCTTCCTTCATAGACATTTCTAAGCAAACAGTAAAGAAAAGCTACCTTATCTTTTACTCTAGAATATAGAGGTCTAAACGGATATGTGGGCTGTCGGAGAGATATTTGAGGAGACATTTGAGCATTGGACTGAGGGACAATCTTTTTAACCAAACTTACAAATAAATAAGTTCATAAATTAACCAGTGTGTTGAAAAATGTAAAACATTTTGACTTCTTGATATAAGAAATGGGACCACAATGGATGTCCAATATATATAAATAAAGGAAAAAAAATAAAATCGCCAGTAATTTCAGTGTGCGACATACTCCCACCATATATTTTCTCCTTTTATGAAACAGTATTTGCTACACTTCTTATAATTTAAGAGGAGAGAATTTGTATTTCTTGAAAGCCTACCAAGTACCACAGGTACTTGAAAGTGTTCTTAGTGCTTTTTGAATGCAATCTTTTTTTAATTACCACAACAATACTATAAGAGGTATTATTGTCTAGAAATAATTTTATAGAGCTTCAGTGATTTCCCTAAAGTCACAGAATAAGTTAGAGACAGAATCAAGGTTGGGACCCACTTCTGTATCCAAGACTCATCTATTTTCTATGAGGTTGACTTTAGGAGAAGACATTGGCTATATTTGGAACTGCACAGATGTTCTCCCAAATGTGCCAAGAGAAGCTCACTGGTAACAACCATTCCTGAATGTTCCTGGAGGGTCTGGGTCTTCTCTTACTGCAAGTAGTTAACATAACCTCTGTTACATAAATCTTCAATCAATAATTGTTGAGTTGAAATGTCCTACTGCTCACATAGGTTTGGCCTACTTGACGTGTTTCAGCTAAGTTCCCAGGTACAGTCAAAAGTCCTATCTGGACAATGGTGGACTGAGTTAGAGGGCCGTGGGTACCTTGGCAGTGGCTGTGGCGTGGTAACAAACATGTGAAGGGGGTGTTATCTATCCCTCTGAATCATATACAGTGCTGCTCCAATTTATCCCAAGTAATATATAAAAAAAGTCATGTCTGAGCTTTCCTTGGAATACCACTGGGGTCTGATTTATGATATAGCATATTCCTGAATGAAAAAGTGGCTTTGTACTCTGATATGAGGAGGCGTATTAAGGAATCAATGAGATTTTTGAATACAAGTCTTACTAAAATGGATATGGGGGGAACATATAAAGATACAGTGGTGTTTCTGGGAATTATGGGTGTGGTTTAACTCTCCACTATTTGTAGATATATCTAGGACCCAGTCATCCTGCCTGTTTTAGGCCATTCTGTTGTTCTTGTGGTCTTCAGGGCTGAAACTCAAGACCATACTTTTCATAAGTAATTCTTGAATTGAAGCTGCTGTATTAGCAACCTAAAACATTGTACCTGATTCTCATTCATATGTGAGTTTGACAAATGTGGATGGGAAAAATACCAGACTCAGGGGAAATGCAGTGCTGAATGGTCAGAAAGAGAGCTCCCTTTCCCTAATGTGGAACTGACTGCCAGGTGATGCCTTCAACACGGCTACGTCTATAGCCCTATGTGGAGTAAGTCATGTGGGTCACAGCTACACCTGCGCCTTTTCCCATAAAGGAGTCTCTTCTGAGCCAGGGTTCTTTCAGTTAAATCTGATCGGTTGGGTGGCAACATGTTACCTGGTGAGAATCAGGATAGTTTCATATTGTGACGTTTTTAAGAAATTATCTTTATTTTTAATTGTTCATCTAGACATGCCAATGGATATTTAGGCCACATTTTGAGCAAAACTCACAAGGTGTTTTTTCTCAAACCTCACATGTGTACACAAAACAACACAATTTTAAGGGTTTGCTGAAAAGAATAAAGCATAAGAAATACAGGGAAGTACAAGCTCATAACCAAGTTCCAGTCAGTAGGCAAATGTGATTCAACATGAGAGAAGTTACAAACAGGCCTGTGTTTTGCAGGAAGCGCTATCTGAAGACAGGGTGGCAGGACACCTCCTGGCCCAGAAGCCATAGCAGGTACAACAGCAGCAGTTTTACTCAGCCCAGCAGGGAGTTATGGAGAGATCAGGGTTTTATGAATAAGGTTCTGACTGGATGCTTTTAAAAGGAACAGCAGACTTTGCCTATCAGGCCTGGCAGTGATATATAGTCTCTCTTAATTTTATCTTAACTTTACTTTTCCCTAACTAAAAATAGCCCTTGATTCCTTTCTTTCAAGCAATGTGATAATTAAACTTGGTAAGTCAACTACTGACGGTCTGTGGATGCTCCAACAACTGTGTCTTAAGACTTCTTAAGACTGGATTTCTACTGAAAGATTGTGAGAGCAACTGGAAACAAAAAAAAATTTTTTCACATTCTCTTTCTTTTTTTGCCCAAAAATGAAGAACTCAGGACATCTCCAGATGATCGAAAGAAGGAACCAAATGCATCTACTTTAGGCATCATGTTTTATCGTACTTCGTACTAGTAGCTCTTCTATAAGCTTCACTGTCACTTAATCGATGGTTTTCTCTGTGAGCTCTTTGTCTCGGAAACATGGAACTACTTAAAAAGCTTCTCAAAATTATTTAGTCAAATTATTATATAAATATAATTTATATAAACAAAGTTTGTTTCTTAAACTCAAGCTAGAGGTCCCATTAGTTAAAATAGTATCTTTCTTTTCTCTACTATATTGTCCTTAATAATTGTTTTCTTTAATGTGATCTCATGTATATGAAGAACAGACTACTCAGAAGTCCTCTCTGTATCACCAAACCCAAAGTAAGAGAAGTCTGGAAGCAAGAATACATTCAACATATTCTCTTTTGGGGCCTTTCCAAGAGGAAAGTTTTAGAGAATTAAAGCAATACAGAAACATGAGAGTACATAGTTATTACAGAAAAAAAAGTGAGTGTTAAGTTTTCGCAACTTTCCTTCTTACTCATCTCAACAATTTCAACTTATCATCCACCCATTTCATAAGCATTTCGCACTTTCTTCAACGCCATCTGAAATCTCTCCTACTTTAACAAATATACAACCCACTCTCCCAAATAGCCCCTAAACCTTAACTCTGCAAACCTCAGTCTCTCTACAGGAACTTGTTAAGATCCAGTTAAATATCTAACATTTCATTTGCATGTTGGAAGGAAAAAAAAACAGTTGCATGTAGGAAGCTGGAGGGGCTTGTCATTCTACCAGCTTGAGAGCCGGTCTGGTGGTGGCAGCAAGAAGCAGACTGTCATTCTCCCACTGAGACATTGCTTAAGCTAAAAAGAAAGGAATCTCACCAATTTTCACCTAACATTAGTTATACTAGAACTTCTAAAGAAAAGGGTCAAAGCATAGAGGTTAGCCCACTAGAGAAGAATGCTGTAACAGATTGAGTCTACTGCCAAGTGTCTGCAGAAAAAAATGGCAGGCAAATTCCAAAGTGACTCTGCAAGCAACAGCCATACTTAACCACAACGACCTGATAGGAAAGTAAAGTGTGCCAGATAATGCAAATATTTTCTTTACCTAAATAAAGTTAACTTCAGCTAAACAGTTGAGTAAGTGAACATGAAATTAAGGAAAAAGAAAAGTCCAGTTACTATTAACACCAAAGAAATGCACGCCAACCATAAACCAAAGGTGCTTTGGTACTGTAGCCATAACAGACAAAAGTGTGAGAGGGGCCCAGGGAATTCCCTGACGATTAGATGACAGGGTCGTAGAAAGTTTGCGAGACCTGTTATGTCTCCCTTGAGGTTGACACACCGCTGTGTTCCATGACAAGAGTCACATAAACACAAGCTTATCAGCTGGCTTGTTAAACAGTGTGCAACGTTGCTGTGTTGAAAATGACTTCAGGCTTGCTGCAGGGGTCTCATTAATCTGAGGAAACGGTGCTTGGTGCCATAGATTAAACACTATGGTCTCAAGCGGAATGCATGTGAAGTTTCCAAAATATTTCCTCAAAGACTTTATTCAGTTTTGGTTTGCGACTTTAGCTGGAAAGCATAAAGATGGACATGGGAAGGCAGTTCAGAAAGATGTCTGTGAGGATTTAAGTTGGGCGGCTTTCAGAAGATGAAAGATGTGTAAAGTTAAGGCCTTTCTGCAAACAATAGTATATTAATAAACTCTATACCATATTTACAAATGCATCCTCTTGTATTAAATCTAACAGTATTCTGTTCACAGTGCCATTATTTATACAGGTAGCAATCCCATAATACTCATGTATTTTGGCATGGGAATCAGTAGCGCTTGGTATTTACAGAAAATGTACATGTGTGAATATAAACATGTCACTGAATCTGAGTTATTTGAAAAAGACAGATTGGCCAGTGGTGCAGAAGAATGGAGTACACAGCACCTTCCCTTCAGACTGAATTTCTTAAATTGAGAAGATGCCAAATCTCTGACCCAAAGTGGCATAAAATCAGTAACAAAACAATGAACCCCCTGTTCAAGTTTGGGTACATTGAGTCATCTTAGTCCAAAATTTTAGATCCAATGTCTAGTGCATAAAATATAAAAGTTAAAAAGATTTATTATTATCTTATAATAATAATTATTATTAAAATAGAAGGTACTTTCTCTCACGCTCTCATTTGTGCTCTGGCACTTAAGACCAGTATCCTTGTAGTCCCAAACGTGCTGGTGTTTTTGTCGTGCAGATCAGCGGTCAGATGGCGAGCACTAACATACTCTGGACTTAGGAGCTGCTGCCTGTCACAGTGGGGCCCAAGGCCCACGGGGGGCGGGGGGGTGTCACAGCAGAAGCACCTCTTTCTTACTCCCCAGTCTTCTCCTTGAGAGGCAAACCTGCCCCTAGAATCAGCTCCCGCATTACTGAATGGAGTTGCTCATCTCGGCAGCTAATGCTGAGGTGACGAATGGCTTCTGTACACTGGAAGAGGGAGGGGAGGCAGGGAAGTAGGAGGAGGATAGCATTCCAAGGAGCCCCAGGACAAAACCCAGAGCGCTGCTGGGTTTATGGGCAGGAACCCCCTCAGAGCTTCCACTCTCTCAGGAGGCCTCTGCTGAATGAGGTTCTAGTTCTCTCCGCATGCAGAGCACGGGGTAGGCCGGGCTGGCTCTATGGGGCTTCGCCTTCGGTCACAGCCTGCTCCTCCCTCTCAGTCCCTTGGCCTGTGCGGTCCGGGCTGCCACTGCCACCGCCACCACCACTGCTTTTGTGCTGCTTGGACAACAGGCTCTTCCATTGGGCTTTGTTGTGTGCGAGATGGCTTAGCATGCTCTCAGACAGGGCACTGTTTCCGGTGAAACGGGCCCATTCCCGGAAGAGCGGCTCCACGATGTAGGTCATGAAACCTAGAACAGGCAAAGTCAAGCTCATTACCACGAAGGCAGTAAACCTATTTCTGCCTCCCTCCTGTACAGGACTGGGCCTGTTTGTCATGTACTTGGCTTAAGAATGTGAAGGAGGAACATAAAATATGCCACCTGGGGCTTGTTACTTAATGTCTCTACCTCAGTTTCCTTATGTGTCAAAGGGAAATAAAAAGGGTATCAAGTCCATAGGTGGTTGTGACGACGGAATGACTTTGCACGTGGGAAATTCTTATAAATCTCCTGTGACATAGGAGCAGGCATTAAGTATTGGAGGAAGACATATATACAAAAAGCAGAAAGAATGGTCTGTGCTGGAACAAAGGAAAGTGGATGGGGGACAGGTATCTGAGAGGTTCACAATCTTAACTCAGACCATCTGAAGAATTCATGCATTTACACTATAGAATATTTCTTTTTAGATTATCATTTCATAAGTTTGTCTTACTTTCAGTTACATTAAATGACTATATTAAAGAACTAAATAGGTAAATGAAAGATCATTCATACTGAATACATATTTCACCTGCAAGAAAAGTCCTGCCGTAGGACAAGATAAGATATTAGACTTTTTTGTTTGCATATCTGTTTTCTTGATTAATTTAGACTTGCTGCTTTCTCACTATATTTTGTCATTAATAGGCATTCTCTATTAATGATGATTTATAAAAGCAGTAACTTCCAGAATGATTGAAATTATCACAGACTTAGACATATTTATGTTTTAATGTATCTCCTTAAAATGTCGGGGCGTGGGAACAAAAAGCCAAACGTTTTTCAGCATAACAAAATCCAACAACTAACCCAGTATGTTTACAGGCATGTGAATTATAAGGCTTGCTTTGATTTAATTATTTGGCCTTTGAGAATGCTGCAGAGATAGGAGAAAGCTGCAGCAATGCAAAATGTGGCTCTACAGTTCTGCATTGTTTCATTTTATGTGAAATATGATTTAAATATTATGAGAAAATTATGAGATCATTTTAGGGGAACCTGAGGGGAAAGTTAAGGCAATGACTGTGTCTGCATTTTGGTAAGGTTACATGGCGAGCCAGCAAGTAAGCATTTCATCCTTGAATTTTCTTTACTTCCTTCACAATCTAATTTCTAATATCTTTTGTTTTGAGAGAGAAGATATTAGATGTCTTAAAAGGTAGTTTGCAAAGTTATATTATTTTAAAATTTGTGTATTTATCAAGTTTAAGTACAAAAAACTTACAAATGCAATAATTAAAAATCAACTCATTTTCTTCCTGAAGTTAGCCTGTAATTATTCATCTGTATTTCTACTTGTCGATAAAGACCTGTTATAGTTGGGAGGACAGCCATATTAAAGTCTGAATAGACACCATGAGGCAGTTTTTCAGATGAAAGCAGGCTCCTGCATGGTCAGATTTGGGAATCTGTTCCATTGGTGGCCAATGCATTATGTCACCCTCCACTTCGACTCAAGTCATGTAGAATCTGACTTTATTGGGATATTGCATCCCATATGGGAGAATGTGGCTTTAGAGAAAACAAGGATTGAAGGAAAGCCTCTTTCTCCTCACCTTTCTATATATCTCACCAACTAGAGTTATATTCAGTGTACTATCTTCTTTTTAAAAGGAGAACTTGACATAAAGAGGGCAGGAAATGGGCAGCGGAGAGAAGGGATTTTAAGTCCCAGGTCCACTTGGGTAAATATGAATCACTTAAAGAGAAAATCAGAGCTAAGCCTGAGAGAGCATTCAGGAAAGTCTCATTGTGGATTGGTTGGAAAAGAGAGAGGATATTTTCAGTCCCAGGGGAATCAGGACAGAGAAAAGCTGTGTTACTTTGGCCTTGGAACAGTCCTTCTCTGGGAGGCTGAAGCCTGCAGTTTCCATTGGATTCTTTAACTATTTGGGTTTTTCAGTTTGGCCTAATACCCTTATACCCTGAACCTATAAAACTGGAAGGAATGGAACAGAGAAAGATTTATGTACTGAGTGTTGTTTTATAATCACCTTTTTTCTCTTTATTATTGGTGTTGGTGTAGCATCCATGGGATATTCCTGTTAACTCAATCCCCATCCCATTTTAAAAACAGGTATCTATGGTAACCACATTTTCCTGAACTGAAAATCAGGACATATGATCTGACAAAATAAATGTGTTCTCATGACAACAGGATAGAATCTGTGAAATCAGGTCTGTCTTGCAAACCCAGGTCGAGTGCTTAATAATGTGAATGTTTTTCCTTTGGGAGTTCAAGCTGTCTTTAACAGGTGCCTGGCAAATTTCTTTCTAGCCAGAGTTTGAAAAACTGAGTCCCAGGATTAGGATTGCATCTGCAGAACCTCCCACAATGAAAGCACCCTATTAGGAGGCAACACACTGCAGAGGCTGACGCTGCATATCTGTCTGTCTTGCTCTCCTCTCCCCCTCCTCTTCCCTAATAATTCTGTAGCTTTATTGTCCTGGATTCTTTCTAGGTTCTATTTTTCATAGTACTATCCCACTCCTCTTTCTTTAACTAGGTAGAAGAATCTGTTTAATTGTAAGAAACAACATAATAATATTAAAAGGAATTTGGAATAAAATTTTTATAACCAAAAATACCATAATTCCAATAAACCTATTTAAATATTTGTATATTCGACTTGTTTTTATGTCCTTAGGATCACTTTATGCTCTTTTGTGGGATTATAAACTAGATTCAAACTTCAGTGGTTATGAACATATCATTCTAATTCCTCTTTTTTTTTTTTTAATTTTCAGCTTATCTTTTCAAGGGTGTTCCTTTCCTCCCAACATCAAGACCTCCCACCATTAAGCCTTGAGTCTTGCAGAGTTCCAAAACACGGTGAATGCATTAGTCTATCTTAGTTTAATGGGAACTGGTGAACCAAATGAACTGGTATATGTCAGGGACACACTGTATAAAGAACAGTGTTAAAATTCTGATTTAATAGGCGGCAATTGCAAGGGAAATAAAATAGTCCTTTAAAAGTAGCTGGAACTCTGATGTGTTTTAAGAAGTGATAGAAATCCTTATTAGATCAAAAATATTTCCTCCAGTAAAATGTGTGCAATTTCTGCAGCCTGATTTGCTTATCTTATACAAAATTTCATTAGATAAAGGAATCATTATTTTGGATGTGGTAACATCATACTTTGAAGTTTACCATATTTGACACTTGAGAGGGTAGTCCTAAGAGAATGAGATTAAAGAATTTTTAAGCAGAAAGTAGAGCAACATGGGACCCCAGGCCACAATGGATTTTCCTGGCTTCCAGAGCAACGGACTGGCCATTCAGTCCTTGGGATTTCGTATTGGGCATGAAAGGTAGTCACCTAAATTGGAATGGTCCCCAAAACCAACTCTGCTGATTTTCCATCCTTTAAGTCTCAAGGAGAGTGTGAACTAATTTGCTTTTCAGCAGTGGATAGTTAATTTCTTGTTACTTTCCTTCTACTCTATTTGGTTTTGATTCAATTCTGAACTACAAAGTTAATAAAAGTTGCTTAAGGGTCTATACCAGAGCCTTTCCCTTATTTTTCTCAACTGGTAATTACCTTGTAGATTAGCCCTGATTAGAGTTGTTATTTGGATTCAGTCATTCAAAGGGGCATTGATTAAACCTCCAGGCTGCATCTCTCTAAAGCTGTGTGGAGGCCTTTCTTTCTTTGTGACTCTTGGTAGAGGTGCTAAAGCTATTTATTTGGAATTAAAATTGAATTTGACTTACCAATTTGTATACTAGGGATTGAATCTTTCTGTTGATTACAAAGAGGACTGATTTCCAGTTCAAACTTCTGTTCAAGGTCACCTACAAAGAAAGAAGAAGAAGCACATTGAGAATCTAGAATGTTAAAAAATGACTGTTGATAGCTTTAATTATCTAGTTGAAAGAAGTTATTCTGGGAACTGATGTTCTCTGCCCTGTTATCATTAGAAACCCAATAGTGCCACCTTGCTCTGACAGCTTCTGCAAAAATTAAAAAAAAAAAAATCAGAGCCAAGATCATATACAATAGGCTGATTGTAAATAGATGTGCTCTGGGACTAGAATAAACTTCTGAACAAGATCTATAAAAAAGAACACAACTAATGGCTCATTTCCTAACATGGGTTAAAGGTTCTGGCTTTAAGTTGCATGTTAAGAGAACAGAATTTATGCCTTTCCCTCCTTTCTTTCTGTCTGACTCTAATCTGGTTTCACTTGAGCAACCAGAAATAATAAGTAGGTAGAAAATGGGGAGTGAACCAGAGATTTCAATTGAAGAATATGGCAGTCAACAGCTAAAAAATTGATGAGAAAAAAGGATCTAATATTTATTTTTTTTAAGATTTATTTATTTATGTGTCCAAGAGTTAGGGTACAAGCCAGAGTCACAGGAGGAGAGAGGATTCACCAGAGACAGAGTGGGGAGCAGAACAGGCAGATGGACTGAAATGCACTGCTGAGGGGAGCAGCTGGCGAGGCAGGAGAGGTCTGCTATGCCATGTGGGTCTCCTCCCTGGCCGGCGGCAGGGATTGAACTAGTTCTGCAGTGGCTGCGGTTTGCCTCATAGTGCGTTACTTAACCCACTGCGCCACCAGGGAGGCCCGATCTAATATTTTTCATTGGCTTCTTAAAAATGTTACCTAATATAACTGAAGTTTATTCAACGTATAAAGGTTAGAATTATATTTCTTCTTAATGCCTTTGTCAGCTAGAAGACAACAGGAGAAATATATCATACAAAGCTTTGTCAAAATACTTCATCAACTATTTCTGAGAGTAAATATTGTAGTAATTTTTATATGGGTAAAGTCTGGTTGATTAGTAGGGTGGGGATTCTAGACTTTGTCCTACTGTGCTGTTTCAATATTTTCTATATTGTGTAGAAAAGAAAGTATGTTATCTAAAACCTCCTTATTCCAATTCTATAATATTCCCTTTTGTTTCTCTCTCAATGGAGATTGCATATCATGGGCCACTAGAATTGATCTTTTGATTTCTAACCACTTATACCCAACTGAAGTGAATTAGTTATCGGAGTATTTTTATCTGAGTTAAAGGGATTGT
Organism: Galemys pyrenaicus; assembly: GCA_019455555.1. Lineage (NCBI taxonomy): Eukaryota > Metazoa > Chordata > Mammalia > Eulipotyphla > Talpidae > Galemys > Galemys pyrenaicus. Next base: position 5,039,184 of record JAGFMF010011861.1, read on the forward strand.
GAGAGCCTCTGGCCCCACATGAACTTAGTTGTTCTGCTTTGTTTTCTGTCTTTGGGACCATTACAATGTCATTGACACATCATTCAGTGCAGGCTTTTCCAAAAGGCTCGCTGTTGCTATTTGACCTCCCCATGGAGTTGGTTATATAGGACACTTGAGGCTCTCAAACCTGATCCTGTCACCAACGCAGGGCAGTTATACCTGAACAAATATCCTGAACACTGAAAGTGGCCTGAAGAAACAAGGCTGTGTTCCACCCAAAGTCAAGTCCTGCTGCTTTTTCTGAATGAGATTGCTTTATTTCCGAATGAGATTAATCTCCTAAAAATTATACCTTCGCGTGGGGCCATTTGTATTTTCACTGAATATTTAAGATCATGAATTCGTTTTTTGACCGGCTATGCTCTTTCCAAAAAAAATGAATAGAAAATTTCAGTAGTAACTTTACCGAAAAAAAGCAAAGGGAGAAACAGCAAAAGAAGGCTAAGTCCTTCTGTCAGAGTAGAAAACATTGACCCCAAGTGGCTTTTAGCCTTTAGGCTGTACTCAGTTCATTAAAATGAAGATCAAAGGAAAAATCAAACTGTCCCTCACATTCTTATAAACACAGTGGAAAGCTATTAATAAAAACTATATCTATATCTATACTTATGTCTATATATTTCCCACATTTTTATTGCACCTCATTACTACCTATTTCTGTGGTAAGTCAATGTTATTTTTTTAAAAAAATTATTTTCATAAAAGGGTTGGATGGTTTGCAGGAGAGTTAAACAGAAAGGTTAGGATAATAAGAGTTGATGAAAGAACAAATGTCATGACAGATTAGCCATTTCCTGTTTTATAAGGAGAAATGCCTAAAAGGAGCAGAGGCAGTGGAAACACAAGCTGTTGGATCGCTACTAACCTTGCCTGTAGAATTCTTCACAGACCCTTTCACTCCATTGCTTGCTCATCTCCCAGATTCTACAAGGATTGCAAATGTCAGCACACTTCAAAGCAATCTGAGAAATGACAGGACCGGAGAGGTGGTTAGTGCATGGCCCTTCACCAGCAGATGCACTCCAAGTTCAGTCTGCATCAGGGTATCAGGTTCAATATTTATAGAGGGTCCCCTTGAAGTGACTGTTCAGGAAATAGCACTTACCCACCACCACATAAATCTTCTCTCACAACTCCCATTTTGTAACAGTTAGAAGGAGGGGACAGCCATGGTCCAAGGTCATAGAGCCTCCTGGAGAAGACTTAGAGTTGGCTGTCAAGGAAACCATTGCCTGGTTCTCCTGCTGCCCCCCTCCTTGTGGGCAGAGAGGCCCCAGCCATGCTCCAGTGAGATCATTTGGAACGCATAGTGCTTATATCGACCAACTCCATACCTCACTTGCATAACGTATGTTTATATTTACATGTGTCTGTGTGTGTTGTCAATTAAGACTGCCAGGTAGGGATCTAGGCCATGTCAAACCTAGGAGTGTTTTGTTTGCAGAGGTAAAATAAGGCATCATGGCTTCAATCACCCTAGTCTGGATCTGGGATGCATTTTTGTCAGTGATGCTCACATGAGGCAGTGACTTTGAATTCCTAGAGAAGTAGTTCTCCCTCTTGATCACTGGCTAAGATGCCCTTCAGCAAAGTCCATTTTTTTTAAAAGCCTGTTTGTTTTGACCCAGTTCCTTGGGATCACAGAACTGCCAGAATGCCGGGGTCTGGGGGAGCCTGGACTATATTAAATGGCAAATTTTCTTTTGTTTTCTTTTTTTTTTAAAGATTTATTTATTTATGCATACAAGAACCGGGGTACAAGCCAGAGATGTGGGGGTGGTGTGAGGATTCACCAGAGACAGTGTGGGGAACAGAACAGGCAGTCTGACGGAAATACACTGCTGAGGGTGAGGCAGGAGAGGTCTGCTGCACCATGTGGGTCCCCTCCCTGGCCGGTGGCAGGGATCGAACTCGTGCTACAGTGGCTACAGTTTGCTTCATAGTGCACCGCTCAACCTACTGCACCACCAAGGAGGCCCCTGTTTTGTTTTCTGGCTAATGAAGAGCCCATGCATGTTGGAGTAGGTAAGTATAGAAGTCCCCTCCATGCCCCTTCCTTTAGAGACTCATTTGTGTTAGCAAGCACACCTTTTTAAAGGCTCTGGCTTTAGGCCAAATAATTCAGCTTGAGTCACTAAAATAAGATGCCTGGTTGAACTTTGTGGCGCTCAAGATTAACTTGAGATGAAACAAGGAGGGAAACAGAGTTCTACATTTGGAGGAGAGCACTTCCCAGCAAGAATCAAGCACTTTAGATAGCCACATGAAGGCCTGGAACAAAAGGAACTCTGCAGTGCAATCTCTTATGGACAACTCCATATCCCTGGTTAATTTTGTTATATCTAGATGAATCGGGGGGTACCCCCATTCAGTCTTTTTGACAAAAAGAAAAGAGGAAGACAAGAGAAAATGAAAGATCAAGAGAAAGGCTTTGGTTTGGGTACCAGGGCAGATGTTTGCTTCCTAAGTCTGCTCCTTCTTTCTTATGTCACAAATGGCTTTTTGACATAGAAACATGAAAAGGGTTGGGCTTGATATGATTTAATTCAACTTAAAATAATTTATATATTAGTGCCTCTAAATGGCAAGGCCACATAAACATGTTTGAATCTCAGATGAAAATATGAGTTTAGGTAGTAAGAGGAAGTAAAGCAAGATATGATTAAATAGGTTTTAGGTAAAGGAAGGGTACTCACTTTTCAATTTTTGTTTGTAGTGTAGTGTACATAATATACTTCTGTGTTATCCAAAGGCTTTCTAAATTGTACAGGTATTACAGTGGTCAATTTTACATTAATGCACAAACTGTGGTAGGTTCCTACTGCATGCAATTGGCAAGGACTACTTTGTGGTAAAACAGTTACCAAACAAGGAAAAATGAGATATCATCAACTTACTGACATGAAACCAGATTTTGCTTGCTAGGAAACCACTTAGAAGTTTCATGTATCTGAGAGCTTTTAATAAAGTAGGTCACTGCTCTAACTTACACTAGACGAGATGCTCACCAAATGTGCTAAAATTATCGCTCATGTACCTAAGTGTTTTTATCCAGAAAGGATAATGACTTGCTATTGTTGTTGTTTACCTGAAGCATGAAGTGCCTGTCGTGTGCATCCTCCAGTCTTAAATCTTTATTGTGGAGGTGAGCTTTCAATCTGGTCAAAAATTCATTCTGTCTGTTGATATCTGTTGCCAAGATCAAGGAGCCCAGCTGCTGTTCAATATCCTGTCTGCATCCACAAGAATGAAAGAGAAAACACATACACAAAGCAAGTCCCTTTGAGGAGGGTGACTAATTCTGTCATCATCAGGTGGTTTGCACAATCATTTCTGCCTTTGATTTTGTTTATTACATAGACTCCCATCTCCCACAGCCCGGGAGTGACTCTCATCCCCATCGCTGCCAACTTTATAGACAAGTATGCCAAGAACTGTAGAGACTGATTGAAACCTTGGGTGAACCAAGTTGTAGTCATTTGTACATTCCATGGTTGCTAGGGGTGGATAAACTGGAAGCCAACTTGAAGCGCATTGTTTGAGGAGGACATAATCACAGGATCAGGGGAGTTTGGGTCATGCTTGTATAGAGTTCAAACCAGCTCAAACACTAATATCTGCATGGGGCGAGGAAAGGGTTTAGTAATAGTAATAGTAGTGAAGGCAATAGTAATGACTAGTTAGTGCAGAATGGAAAGTTCCATGAAACAAAAAGCGGGCTGGAAAGAGATAATGGAAACTAAAAAAGAACAATGGGTGATTAGGCAGTGTTAAAAACCAAGAGATGTATTAGCCATCAAACAATGCAGCAAAAGTTGGTATTTTGGAAAAATTAAGCAAATCAGAGCTTTACTGCACACATAGAAAGTAATTAATGGAAAGAAAGATCCACAATTAATTTAAAAATTCACCTTTAAAAATCAAATAAAGTACTATGCAAAGACCATAGATAGAAAGTCTAATGGATAAAATATAAATTAAATATCTTGTGATGACTTCCCAGGTCAACAACATTGCCTGCCAGTACTTCTGGAATGTCCACCATTGTCATCTCCCATCATGCCCTCTTTTCCCAACCCGCAAAGTAACCACTCTTTGGATCTTTGTTTTCATAATTATCTTACTTTGTGCAATAATTTTTGCTGTCTGTGCATGCAACTCTAACTAATGTGGTTTAATTTTGCTTTTGAACTAAGTTATATGATATGTATTAATTTGTGACTTGCTTCATTATGTGTTTGAATGTCATCCATGTTAGGTGAGGTAGTAGATTCATTTTCATTATTATATTGGGGGGAATGTACTATATTGTAGGAATATACTATAATGTGTTTACCTGTTCTACTTTTGAAGGTTTTGAAGGTCACTTGAATTGTTTCTAGTTTTTGACTACTCTGGGAAAAAAAGCTACAATAAACACCCGTATATACTTCCTTTTACATAAATCTGTATCCAGGAATAAAATTAGTGGATTCAGAAAATATGTTCATCTTTACTAGATAATACCAATCATTTCTGAAATGATTGCATAAATTTACATTGAAGAAGTAATAGATGAGATTCTCATCCTTCTTTACATTTTGTGACTTTAATGGGTATGTTTTAAACCTTTCTGTGTTTTCTTTAGTTTATTTAGTTAACATTAATTTTAAAATTAGAAAAATGATTTTAAAGCATTTGCAGAGACTGGAAGGAATAATGATGATTATGACAACTTTCATTGTAAATTCCTTTCACATATATTATTGCATAACAATTATTCTTTAGCAAAAGCAATTTATAACACTGCATCCCACAAAGACACATACAAAATATGGTATTTATTTTTAACTTCATAGGATGAGTAGGAGTCTCTTAGGAAATGAATACTAATTGAGCAACAAACAGGTTTATAGACACAAGTCTCATCCCATTCTTCCCTCCATTTTTCCTTTGACTATGTTCTTTTTTGTTCTCACCATTTGCCTCCTATTATCTTCTTAATGTCTAGCTTTAGTTTTTAGTTCTTTTTGCATTTAATTCTATCTTTGCAACTTAACTATTTTAATAAAAACACTAGTTCTATTGCATGTATGAGGACTGATTTTATTTAGGTCTATTTTATTTTATTTAATTTATTCTACTTTGTTTAGTTCCAGGGTAAAAAGTTATCACAACTGAAGTTCATCCTACAAACCCCAAATTCTACTGAGTGCTGGGATACAGCATGAGGTAGGCTCGGAGAAGAAAGCTAGGAGCTCAGAGCATCTGTAGCTTCTCCTGTGGAGAGACATTCGGCCCAAATTTGGCTGTCATGTGTCCTTTGGTCAGAAGGCTCCAGCATTCTCTTTACGACTTGAGTTTTAGGCATTTTAATTAAACAAAATGGAATTAGTGGTGGCCATAGGAGATAGTATAGAAACTAGTCCATGATCGTGTGGAAAATGAAGCAATGGTCCTGGATTTGGTGGGACTTGGTTTAAATACCCACACTAACAAACAGTGCATCAGGAAGCTGGCACTTTCCCTTATGTTTAAGATGCAAGAGACAGTTAAATTAATAGTGAAAAATGGCTGGGGCCAATTCAAGTTACTTAACAAAAACATTTTGGAAAAGAATTTCTGGGTTTGACTTTTGCAAAACAGACTTTATTGAGTTAGTCTTAAATCTAGTTTGAGAACTTCTGTGTTCCTTCTTAATAAATATTTATTATTTGGATCTACACAGAAGGACAATTTTGCTAACATAAAAGACAGTTATTTGGCAAAATGAGTGCTGATGTTGAGTGTGAAAGCTGAGAGCTGTTTATGATCCCTCTTCCTGATGTGAGGTCGTACACTATCCATGGCCCTTTCAAAGCTCACAAGCGATGCTAGTTTCTGGGTTGCTGTAACTGACACCAAATCTCCTCTGAGAGACAACCCAGCACAGACAGAAAACACAGCCGGCTGGCTCCCTGCCTTGAACTGGGGGTCTCAAGCATGCCCTGGAGAAAGCTGCTTATCTCTGATGTGTGGACATCAGTTTGTTTCATCGCTACACCACTTACGTCATTTCCTTTGGCAAGTGAGCAAGAAGCCTTGATTCTCGAAGCATGCCAATTGTAGATCGCCAGTGGTGATTCTCCAGCACAGACATATTCTAAAAAGAAAGAAAACTACAGCTATAAGTGAGAGAGAAGCCAGATATTGATCTTTCACTCTGAACGCAGCTCCACTGAGGCCTGTTTGTATCTGAAGAAACAGAGGCAGACCAGAAAAGAAACAATCCCAAGATCTGTTCTCAAGATGATAATAGTGGCAGAGCTCACTGCTCCTTTACCAGAGAGTGGAGGCCTTGTTTGATTTCAGTGTCATTCACTCCTGCCACTGACCCTATTGTCCTTGGTAAGGCAACATCCAATGTCGAGGAGTGTAAAGCCCAGGTAGTAATGGACACCATATCATGTGCACAACATAACCCAAGACTATACCACTCACTTGATTACCTCACTTCTGGCTGATATCCTGGTGCTGCCCAGGTGAAAACCTCCCATGGCTAAAGCACCTGGGCCGCTGGTGACATATTCAGACCACTGAGTCCCAGTCAATCCAGTTTTGATTCAATGGGTTTGTGATGGTTAATTCTTATGCACACTAACATTTGAGAACCACTGACCACTGCCACAGAAGCAGCTCTTTCTGTCAATAAGCTTTGTGACTAGTATTTTGACAGCTGGCCTACTTGGTCTGAGTTTGAATCTACAATTGCTTCCTTGCTCAATTATACTGCTATTTCTTCCCTTCTTGGTAAAAGGCGAAAGATTTATACGATCTGAAGAGAAACCAGAGTATATTTTCTTCCCTTCTTGGAGTCTCTAGCCAGTTCAATCTCTCTGTTCACCAGATGATGCTTATCTGGACAGTTAACAAACCATTTAAGTAATGCATATTTATTACAATCCATTGTGATTTTTTCTCTGCTTGCAAACATTTGGGCCTTAGCACTGACTTCATATACATAGACTAGAATCCCCTTAGCCCCAGGAAATTCTTTTGCCTTATATTTTTACTTGGCTATTTATTCATTCTCTGTTTTGTGTCAGGAAGAGTATATATACTTACAAAAAAGAATATAGGATGATGGTTTACAATCAGAGGTGGGAAATTGTATGATTCTATTTATATGAGATATTTGGAGTAGTGATAATTACAAAGAATGCTGGTTGCCGGGAGCTGGGGAACTAGGGAGTGACTGTTTTAATAGGTATAAAATTTTAGTCTTGCAAAACGAACTTGTAAAAATGGTGAAAATCATAAATTTTACATTATGTGTATTTTGCCACAATTAAAAAAAAGTAAGGAAAAGAAACAAGGAAAATAATATGAAGACTAAATGGACCAAGGAGTGAATCCTAAAATGATTCTATCATTATCCTCTTTTTCAGCAAATGAGAAAAGAGAATCCCTATGAGTGACTAGATCAGGGTTCATTGGGAAAAGGCAAGTTGGAGAAAAAACTACTAAAACAAGATTTAGTAAATGAGTCTCATACAGATCCGCTGCACAGGCTGTTGTATTGCTATTCATTTCTCTCCTTGCCAAGGAGTTATTATTCTTTATTTACCGCTTGACCATGTTTGAACTAGTGATGAGATTTTGTTACTTTTATCAACTGGCCTTTTATCTCTTTTTGGGCATGAGCCACATACAACAAAGGAGACTGTTTAGAAATACCATGCTAGACTTATTTGTTTTGTTTATAAAGATTTATGAACGCAGAGAGTGATAGGTTAATGTGATGTAACAGATGTTCTATCCTGCGATGACATTTAATTCGGTCATTCATGAGTGTTCACTTGCAAGACTAATTTAAGTAGATGTGAACATGAGTGTCCGCACGTGAGTTTTTCAAGGGGCCGGAAAACTATGACAGGATCTAATGATAAATGACACCATATCCCTGTTGAGTGGAACAAAAGTGCCTGGAAGATTGCCTTCTGTAATGTTATTTATGCCAGCCTGACTTAACATCTTCATTAATAATCTTCCTGAAGACAGAATAAAGGGATATGTAAGAAATTTGCTGGTGAAACCATATTTGGAAATGAGCACCAGGAAAATAGAAGGGAATTGAATGGGCTTGGAAGCTGGCACAGAATTCAAAACAACAGAGCACATGATTACAAACATGACCTTTCATGGAACAGTCAGTATAATAAAAGTGTTTGGCCACAACAGTGTTGGAAGTAGGTATACTCCAGTGGATACCAGAGAGTGAAAAAGGAAAGGCAGCATAGGGAAGGGAGACTGACATTTATGAAGCACCTACTCTGTGCCAGGCACTTCACATGCTCTCATTTAATCATCACTTAACTCCCTGCTATTTTTAACATTAACTCATAGATAAGAAAGTCTCGGGTTTCTCTAACAGCTGGCCAGCAGCTGAGAAGGTCTTAAACTGAGATCTGCTAGGTGTCAAGACCTAAGCTTTGTGAACACCCGTTGCTGCCTTCCAAGAATTTCTTCTGTACAGTTGCATCCCAGCATTCAGAACCTAGCAATGATAAACTGATGAATGCCTGAAGGTACATTCAATTTTCCAAAAACTCATCTATAGTTGCTTCTTTAAAAGTCTAGGATTGATTGTTTTAATTAAAGGTTACTTGTAACTCACATTGGAATCTTTTTATTGGCCTCTAGGGGGCCTCCTTGGTGGCGTAGGGGTTAAGTCTTAGTGCTATCACTGCTGGGTCCTGAGTCTGAATGCCCCCCAAACCCCGCCCCCCACCCCCCAGGGAGTTAGCCCGCATCTGGCACAGCAGACCTCTCTGTCTTACCCACTGCTCCCCACAGCAGTGTATTTCAGTAGATCCATCTGTCTTGCTCCCCACTGTCTCTCATAAATCCTCTCATCCCCCCTCATCCCTGGCCTTCTATGCATAAATAAATAAATATTTAAAAAATTTCATTGGCCTCTGAACTTGATTTCACTGAGAAAAGTCCAGTGGTTTGAATATGCTGGGAGTTGAGTAGATTTAGGGTGTCCTATGGGAGAATTCATCCGTCAGCTACTTTCAGTGCTCAGATTGAATTTACCTCTGAGACCTGTTCGTTCTCCCTATGTGGAGTCACATTCGTCTCTTCCTTTCATTGAAGTGACCCTCTTTCACTTCTTAATTCTTCTTTGCCTGTCAATCTTCTCTACAGTTGCCAGATGTGACTTTTTGATTAGACAAACTTTTCTAACACTCCCTAATCATTGGTTGAAAGGGAAACTAATATTTATTTAGCGCCCACTAGTCTACCAGGTACTATGGTGGACTGGGGGTCCAGAGGTGAATGATGAAAGTTGCTGCCCTCAGGAGTGCACCTCACTCCAGTGTGACCGTGCCGTCTCCCAGCGGTGGCTCTGCTGCAAGCACCATGATGGTTCTCTGCCACATAAGTCAAGAATCGTTCCACAGCTCAGCATTCAGTTTTTGCCTAGAAATTTCTCTGATCATTCTGTTCTATATGGTTAAGATAACTGAATAAATTTACCTCTTTTCACAAAGCACTTCTAGTTCAAATAAAGGATACCATATTAATAAGACTGTAACTTATTATTACTATATCACAGTATCTTTTTGTGCGATGTTTCTGCCATCCAAGGTTGTTTATTATCCTCAAATACTTCTTTCTCTGTTTTCTTATCAAACTACCATCTGTTTTTCAATGTCCACTTCAAATACTGCACCCATGAAGCCATCTGGAACCATTCCAGTCAGAGACATACTTGCCTGTCCTCTGAGTCTTACTCGCAGTGCTTTGTTTTGGCATTCCTCAAGCCCAGAGTCCTGCTGGACTCAGTTGCATTGATGCGTGAGTGTTATTTATGCACTTTGTTTGATTATGCACTTATTAGACTATAGGGACATGTGAGTAGGAAACCTTTTGCAGCCATTCAACTATATGCCTTGCACATAAGAAGTACATTTTATTAATTTGATAAATATGTAACTGAACAAATGAGCTGATTTTATTCAGTAAATGTATTGCACACGTACTTATGCCAGGCACTGTAATGCAGGCTTGAATATATCAATGAACAAGACAGGCAAGGAACTAATGGTGGCAGAGATGAAATCCTAGAGACAGATAAGAAACAAACTGATATTTTAATTCTTGAAAAATTGTATGGCATTTCAGAAGATAGTAAATATGTGTAAAGAAAGAAATGTAGAGCAAAATAGAAGGAATTTCAGAGTCTTTGGGGCTGGGGACTGATAAGGTAGTCAGGGAAAGAGCTAAGATTTGGACAAAGACTTGAAGGTTGGAGGGTCAGCCATGCTGCTCTCTCATGGGAAGTTTTTCCAAAAGAAACAGCTGGAGTAAACATACGAAGGCCAACATGCACATGAGAAAATGCTCAACATCCCTCATAATCAGGGAAATGCAAATTAAAACCACAATGAGATATCACCTTATGCCAGTAAGAATGGCACACATCAAAAAAACCAATAACAACAAATGTTGGCGAGGATGTGGAGAAAAAGGAACTCTACTACACTGCTGGTGGGAATGCAAGATAATCCAACCACTATGGAAGACTGTATGGAGAGTCCTCAATCTAACTAAAAATAGAGTTACCATATGACCTAGCAACCCCACTCCTAAGGATCTACTCAAAGGACACAAAAACACCAATCCAAAAGAATACCTGTTCCCCAATGTTTATTGCAGCACTATTTATAATAGGTAAGACCTGGAAACAACCCAAATGCTCAAAAGTAGATGACTGGATCAAGATGTGGTACATATACACAATGGAATACTATTCAGCAATCAAAAATGATAAACTAGGGCCATTTATAGAAACATGGATGGCGCTAGAAGGAATTATACTCAGTGAAATAAGTCAGAAGGCAAGAGGAAAATACTGGATGGCTCACTCTTAGGAGAAATGTAAAGAGACAACAACTACAATAATAATAATAATAGTAATAATAATAATAAGGAAATGAACAATTACAGCCAAAAACAAACAAACAAAAAACCAAAAAGGACAACAAGAACTAAAGGACAAAGACAAACCAAAGGGATCATGGGTGGGAGGAGACGGGATAGAGACCGGGATGAGGGCAGAAAGAGCACAAGGGACTGAGGTGATGGTGCACAGGTGAAATGGTGGTGGGAACTCCCTGGAGACTACAAATGATGTCAAACATAATTAAATAAATCTTAAAAAAAAAAAAGAAAAGAAACAGCTGGAGTAAAGGCACTAAATGGGAGCAAACAGATACGAGGTTAATGTAAAGGGAGGGAGTAGAAGTATTAGGACAAAAAATTAGACAGGCAAAGAAGCCAGATCACTTTCTGGTTATTATTAGGATTTTGGTTTTTATTCTGAAGGAAATAGTCATTGTAAAAGTTTTGGAGAGATGGAATTTTATGACAAATTTAGTATTATTTAAGCTGCTTTGCTGAAAGTAGACTTTGCTCTGTTGGAAATCCTTCTTTGCAGTAAAAATTAGGGGTAAGGGTAGTAGCAGGTATAGAAGGCTATTCGGTGGTGGAAGGTAGGGATGGGTGGGGGGAGAGGACAGGCAGCCATTTAGGCAGGAGGTGATAGAGGCTTGGTCCAGGGAGCTGGAGGGGATGAGAGAGGGCGCTTTCTGGATCTGCAAACATGAGTTTGAAGTTTCTGTCCTGAGCAGCTGTTAGGATGGTGCCCATTACCTGGGATGAGGATACTACAGGATAGCAGGTCTAACAGAGCTCAGGTGGAGTTTGAGATATCCCGCAGGCAGAGGATATCATAGTGAGGTATCAAATATACAAAGTAGTCCAGCAACAAAAGGGAAATAGAATAGTTGCACAAGAGTTGCAGAGATTCATGGGTTAGATTATAGAGACAATGTTACCTAAGTGGGAAAATCAAGCTGATTCATCATTTTGATGGTCTCAGGTTTAAGATTAAGCATCAGGTATGGCAGACAGTCCTGCTTGCTTATTCTCTAAATCTGCTGTTTTCCTTTCCTCCTTATTCTCAGAAACTGAGTTTTCTGATGGTCTCATGACTGTGCAGAATAAATACAATATTTCCTATACTCCTATAACTAGGTGGATCATGTGGTTGAATTTTGACCCATTTAAACGACAGCAGAGTTCTTGTGCAGGATTTCCAAGAAGGTGGTTTCAAGGAAACTGACTTATCTGGGAGAAGTCTTTTTTCCCATTTTTACTTTTCATCCTCTTATGCAGCAGACATGGCTTGACCTCCAGCAGCAATTCTGGCCAATCAGGACAAGTGTCACATTCCAGTAACACTAGACTGTAGAACTAGAAGGATCCCGGAGCAGTCATCCTTAGTTCTGTGCAGTTATCTTGCCTCTGAACTTCTTTAATGAAGGATAGAAATAAACTTTAATCCTTATTGAAGTCGCTAATGTACCAAGCTATTCAAAACTGGTCTATTGTCTTCTAGATCATCCTTAAAGAGCTAATGAAAAGGTCTTTTCAAAGTGTGTTGATCTATAATAATGCTTGATCTTTGCATAATAATGGTAAGGAAATTTACAACTTATTAAAATACATAAATATCTAGCTTATAAACTTTATAACATATTTTTACACATTTTATAATTTAAATCTATTAATAATTTTTCACAGTTTATTAAAAAGAATGAGAAGAAGTCACCTGAATAAAATCAGAAACACACACATTTATTTCTGAGCTAAACTTGCCATCTGCTAGGAAAGGCTTCCCTGGTTCTCCAAATCAGCTGCTATCTCCCCTTCTAGACTCCTAACTGCAGCGCAAGCTTCTAGTCGAGCATCTTGTAGTAACTTTGTTCACTGATTTGGTCCTGACTATCAGTGGTCTTCACATATTTTTGTTCATTTACTTTTGAAAAAAATTTGAAAAACTATTTTCTTTCACTTTGCGGAATTGCTAGCTAGCTAAAATAAAAAAAATTAAATGGAAACAAAAAATGTGGTGTCCTGTTTACTTGTGAATATGTATATTTTAACATAAAATCATTACATCACTATTTTAAATTGAATTTATCTAAGGGACTCGATCTCTGCATTTAATGCTTATTCATTACTCATTGGCATTTGAAATGAATTCTTTTCCCTCTAGAATTTATACTCCCAATCTATCTCCCATATAATTTATTTCAATGTAATATATATTTATAAAATTCTTTTATTGTCCTAATCTTTTCTTTGCAACAAAAATCAGTATGCAAATTGAGATTTAAATTCAATAAAATTTCCTAATATCAGACTCAAAGTAATAAATATTTTTTCAGCTTAGTTTACGACATAATTGGTACTAGTAACTGATGAAAATACAGGTATATTGCAAATTTGTAAAAAATAATGTGCTTAAGAATGAAAATTTAGGGGCCACCCTGGTGGCACAAGGGGTTAAGTACTGCACTATGAAGCATCCGCAGCCACTGCAGCACAAGTTCAATCCCCGGCCAGGGAACTGACCCACATGGTGCAGCAGAACTCTCCTGTCTCAGCTGCTGCTCCCCTCAGCAGTGTATTTCAGTCGATCTGCTTGTTCTGTTCCCCACTCTGTCTCCGGTGAATCCTCTCACCCCCTACATCTTTGGCCTGCACCCCAGTTATTATATGCATAAATAAATAAATATTTAAAAAAAAGAATGAAAATATATAGACAGTATATCTGTTTATGAGATGGATGGGAGACTACCTTTAAGATTTTTAATAGTTTTTTTGTTTGCTATTTAGTCACATTGGAGGTATTATGCAATACAGCTTAGAATGGATAGGCGGTATGTCTTTTGTAAAGTAGAAACAGGGTGATTACGAAAGAGGAGTAGCAAATAAGTGGTTTAACTGCCCTGCAAGCACATTCCAAGCAGGTCAGTTTAAGGACCTGAAAATGGATTCTGTAAGCACTATTCACGCCTGTGTCCCCCTTGGAGAGTCTTCGTGTATCCCCCACGGGTACACATACCTAGTCTGAAAACTACTGCTGTACGTGATTGCCACTGAGAGCGGGGAGCATATCTTATTCATCTTTGTGCCCCAGTATGTGGCATGGTGCCACTTGAATAAGTAAATATTTGTTGAATGGATACTGAGTAATTAATTTCTGAAACTCAAAAGTTCAGTAGCTGTAAAAGCTTAAATAACAGTTAAAAGAAAAAGAGTCTTGTCTGAACGTTTGGTCAGTATCTGATAGAAGGCAGACTTAGGCTCTTCTATGGTAAATCCTTGAACTGGGCAAAAGGCAAAGGGAATTAAAAATTACAGCAATGGGTTCTCTCCCGCTACACAGTCACAGACAAACAGGATCAGGTAAATGACCACAGATAACATGGCAGATAGCATTTTCCAATTTAAGATAAACAAATAAGAATTTCATTAGAAAGAATTTTTCAGCTTTTGCTTCCCATTCTTTATGCTGTGTTCTTGATGAAGGGCAGTAGGGATGCAGAAAGCAGGGGAGTAGCTACTAAAGTGGACAGTTGTGTGCCTGGATCTGGTGCTCTTCCTAGTCTGAGTGTTGCTGCCTCAGCTTGTGAGGTCCCCATTCTGGCTTCTTGGGAATGTGCTGTTGCCAATATTCCTGATCTTAGTTTCTGTCTTTGTTGCTGCATATATCCAGTCTATTCAGCCTGTGCATGTGCCCATCCATCCATCCATCCATCCATCCATCCATCCATCCATCCATCCATCCACCCACCCACTTACTCATTCAGAAGACCTTCACCGTGCAACAAATATTCACTGAATGCTAGGCCTGTGCAGGATGCTGAGGAGATAGCAGTGAGTGAGGTCAGTGGCCTGGAGCTCTGGGGGCTGATAGTATTTTTTTGATGAGGTGTTGGGTTTAGAGAGCAGGTCCTTGGGTTACCTCTGAGGAAAGTTTTGTAACAATGTTGTAGACTTACTATATGAAAAAAGGGAAAGGAAAGGCCTCCTGGATAGGCACAAGCTCCCAGAAAGCTGCCTCTGACAGGGATAGGTTTGTTGAAAGAGATGTCTGCGTGGTTGCGGGAGGGCAGTCTGGGGAGGAGAGCTGCATCTTGCCCGTGCAGAAATTGTACTGATGAAGTGTTCTTTTTGGGAGGGGTCCATTCCTTCATGTGATCGTTATCTATTGCTGGACTAGTTACTTCTAGGGGGTGACTAGATTGATGATCTTCAGGGACCTGTGATTCTCTATAGTCACTCTCCATCTCCATATCTTGCCTCTGGTCTGCGCCTCCGGACACATTCTGATACTTGCTTTTGCACTGGGGCCTAAGGACTTTTCATTTCTATAGCTGGTTTTTTTTTTTTTAATTTTTTTTTTTTAAGATTTATTTATTTATGCACACAAGCACTGGGGCACAGACCAGAGGTATCGGGGGGGTGAGAGGATTCACCACAGAGAGCGGGGAGCAGAACAGGCAGATAACAGAAGTACACTGCTGAGGGGAGCAGCGGGCACAGCAGGAGAGGTCTGCTGCGCCATGTGGGTCCCCCTCCCTGGCCGGCAGCAGGGATCGAACTCATGCTGCAGTGGCTGCGGTTTGCTTCGGCTGCGGTTTGCTTCATAGTGCGCTGCTTAACCCACTGCGCCACCAGGGGAGGCCCTTCTATAGCTGGTTTAATGACTATGTTAATCATCTCTACCACACCTCTTCTTATCTTCTTATGATCTTGTGGCACCCCCATCCTAAGTTCTCTGCTCTTGGCCTCCATCAGGGTGTATGACCTCTGGTCAGGCAAAGGCAATTCTGAGAGTTTACACTGTGATGGAAGAAGAAATAGGGGCCTAGGAAGTCATGTAGGAGGGGCATGGATGATGGACTTTTAAGCAAAGAGAAGGCATTCAGGAGGAAGACATGTCCAAACCGAGATCAAAAGGGTGTGTGAGTCAGAGAGGAACCAGAGAAAACAGACAACGTAGAAGGAATATATTTCACTAGAACAGGCAGAAGGGAGAACATGTATGTAAAGACCTATAAGCAAGAGGAGTATTTTACTTTATATCTTCTTACTCTGTTTCATCTTTTTTAATCATAAGAAAAAATCATTTTCAAACATACGACATGTTTAGTTATTTTCCATGCCCCCGGTAGAAGGCAGGGACTTTATTTGTTTTGCCACCTTCTGAATCCCCAGCACTTGCATGTATAAAGCACTCAAATATTTGTTGAATAAATATAGGAATGAGCTATGTTTGGGAAGGTGGCTCAGACTGGAGGATGCATGAGACTTAGGTCAGAGGAATGATGGGAAGTGAGCAGGGGTCTGTGCCCACCGGGGCTTGCAGACGTGCTCAGGTCTGAGGGTTGCAGGGTTTTATCTGTTGGGTGGATCTGAGTTTCAGGACACTCATTCTGGCAGCACTGATGGAGGAAGGGTTGGAGCCAGGCAAGGTGGAGTGTACACAACGAGGTGCAGGCGTCTGTGTCCTACACTAGGGAGAGCCAGATCCAGCACCGAGAGCAGGCTAGCATGGACTGGGGTTTCCTAGGGATAGATTATCTGTGCTCTGTGCTCCCCCACAGAGTCCTGTGGCTTTCGCAGCAGCTTAATGACCAGTAGCAACCAAATAAAAGAAGAAAATCTTCAGAATTGCTCATGGAGACCTGCACATAGCATAACATGACACCTTACTAGCCACTGGAGTCGTGGCAGTGTTTTGGAATCCCATACTAGGTTCCACATCTGTCTACGTTTAAGCCCAGTCATTACATGCTGCCCCTAGAACTGTGTTCTTCTCACGTGCTGTTTTAAGATTAATCTTCACTGTGAAGTTGAAAGAGTAATTATTCACCATTGTGGTGATATAACCTATTAGAATTTTAATTTGGGAAATATACAACCCTAAAGCCCCAGAGGCAAAGTCTTTAGTTCCTTTCTTGTCTGAATTATCAAGTATTATCAAGCCATGCTCAGATTAAAATAATCTCTTTGTTCCTGAACAACAACACATCTGGCGTTTAATAAACCACCAGTACAGATTTTCAAATTAAATCAAGGGTCTATTTGTCAGAGAATCTGCTAGAGAAGATTGTATTCAAGTTTGTATCAGCAGATTGCTGATACACCAGGCAGCTTTAAACTTTTGTTGTTTTTCTTATTTGTCAGACACTCTCTTTGATTAAAATACTTAGAGTGATGTTGATAAACTGAGTCTGGTGTACAACAGGAATCAGAGTTAATTACACCCTTTAAACCGGAGGCTACACGAAGAAAAACAACAACAGGTACATAGTCTGTGTTTTCATTTTTAATTGCTCACGAACCAGAAGCAAGACTCCTAGAGATAATGAAGTCGCTGAGTTTTCCCCTAACAAGCCAAGTGGTCTCCTAGGTAATGCTGTGAGAGCCTTAGCCCAAGAGGTTTCAGAGGCACAGGAGCTCCTTGAGCCCTAAACAAGACCGTGGTCGTTGAAGAGACTACCGCACTGCCAAAGTAACTGCTTGTTGGACGCTCCTTTCTCTAGATCTGTCTGCATCTACATGACACTGCCCAAGAGCAAGGGTCCTGGACCTTTATTAACACAGAAAGAACACAGTCGACAAAAGGAGGGAGAGGAAGCCCCTTCCCATTTCATATCATCATAGTCCGTCTGGGTTGCAGCAAAGTTACGTTGTCCCTGGGGTAGGGCTGTGTTCAGATCAGTCACAGACATGCCACACACCAGAAACTTGAAACAAAAACAAGCCTGAATCACCTTTTCACAGTTTCCACACTACTTGCCCCCAACACCTTTCATACTCCAAATAGCGGGAGGTTATGTGCAATCTTTGCAGTTGCTTTTTTGCATAGAGCTCATAGGACCACGTGGAAGGAACATTTCTCCAGGCTTTGCCAAATTCATATTTATCGTTCAGAGTCATTAAGAATAAGATATGGGTAAAAATGCTGACTCCTCTAAGTGCTTCTGATTAGTGTTGAAGGGAAATGATTATAAATGTCTGCAAGACAGTATAGGCTATAATAAATATCACATTTCATGGCACATTTCATCATTAATTTTAATCATTAATTTTATTCATATGTAATTGGACTCCATTTTGAGGAATGAAATTTTATGTTGCACTGAAAGTGATTTCTTTTAAATTGTAATGGCCAATATTGTATCTGATTTAATACTTATTTTATGTAGTTGCTAAATGTATCCATGTGGGGGATTGGAAGCTGGAAGGACAAAAGACAAATTCTCAGTTCTATCTCTGACATGTTTCTTTCCTTCTCAGTTTATCACAGATACCTGTACTATTTCCAGGGTCAAAAGCAATACCGGTGGAAGTGCCTTTATCACCTTCATGTTGAACTTGGGTTGGCAGTTCAGCTAGTGAGTTTAACTCAGCAGACAATGGGAATAAGCTCTCTGCTCTGGCCTTCACTGCAGATGGCCTGGCTCCCTTTTTAATACGGGGTAGAGGCACAGGGTAGGGTGTTATGTGATGATCTTCTTCTGTATAAGTTATAAAAGAACACAGACAACAAAAGGAGGGAGAGGAAGCCCTTTCCCATTTTATATCATAGTAAGTGTGGGTTACAGCAAAGTCACACATAGGGTGTTCTTAAGCCACAAAATTCCTGGCACATCTTCTCTGTAGGATCCTCATTAATCAAATATATGTGCATAGACACGTGTGTATTTCAACTCATTACCAGGGTGCTTAATATCTTCTGAATCTTGAAGTCATTTTAAAATATGAGTGTAAGCTATAAATCTTCTCCCTAGAAAATTGTGCATGGGTACAGCCTTTGAAAATCTGCATAGAGCTTACTGAAAGCCTATTCTTGCCTCACCTAACAGGCCTTGGTGGGCTAAAAGGCTACAGTCCCAAGGAGTTTTATTTTTTATTTTTTAAAGATTTATTTATTTATGCGTACAATAACTGGGGTACAGGCCAGGGTTGCAGGGGGTGAGAGAATCCACCCAACAGAGTGGGGAACAGAACAGGCAGACTGACTGAAATACACTGCTGAGGGGAGAAGCTGGCGAGGCAGGAGAGGTCTGCTGCGCCATGTGGGTCCCCTTCCTGGCCAGAGGCAGGGATCGGCAGCAGGGATTGAACTAGTGCAGGAGTGCTGGGTCCTGCCTCGGTCACTCGCTGGGGAACCCCACTAGCTCCAGCCTCTTACTGCCCTGAGGAAAGCAACTTTAGTTAATCCCCAACCTGATCTAGGGGAGCAAGTTGAGGTGGGGATGGGCCTATCCTCCCAAAGGCCTTGGGATTCCAGCAGCAGGGATCAAACTCGTGCTGCTGGCTGTGATTTGCTTCATAGTGCATTGCTTAACCCACTGAGCCACCAGGGAGGCCCCCAAGGAGTTTTAAATATCATGTGCTATTAAAGATTTTGTGCAACTTAAACATTATTTGTTATATGTTACATAGATGTTATTTTTTCTTGAAGTTGAAAACCTAAAGAGTTAAGCGAATTCCTCATTTACAACTTCATGCAGATTTTCTGACCCAGGTCATGTACTGTATAGCTAATCTACAATTTCTACAAAGAAGGAAATAAATATTTAATGATAATATGCCCAAGATATTGATCTGGGAGCAGGGGTTGTTCATGGAAGGATCTACTCAGTTAAAAGTTATAAAGGAAAAGAACATTCCTCATTTTCAGTTATCCTGGAGGTGTGGGTTTTAATCCCCAAAGCACACCAGCTCATGCTACCTGGGAGACCCTCCTTTCAGCTCATCTTCTCTTAGTCAACTCATGGCCCATTTTACACCTTTTTTCCTCCAGAAGTTGTTCATGTAGAAACCGTCTTCAGAAGCAATTTCTCTCCCTTTTGCTCCCCATTACAGTTTGACAGTAGTACCTTAGAGTACTAAGCAAAGTCTCCCCCATTTTAACCCCTTGTCTCTAATCCTCTTATCTCCCTTTCTGTAATAGAGGACCTAGTGAAGATTCTTAGCATCTGCACACAGTAGGTAATCAATATGAATTCTAGAAGCTGTATGTATGTTGCTTAAACACTTCAGTTTTGGAGACAAGGCTTACCATAGCACTCCTATTAATTAGCTGCTTATTTTTAGAGGAAACACTTGAATTTTCTAAGTATCAATTTTCCTCTTTCTGGAAAATAGATATGATAATAGGACCTACCAAACTGGGCTATCGTGAAGATCTAATCATATCATACATCAGAAACGTTCAGCACACATTTGGATTATGGATTATGGCAGATATTAAATAAAGATTAACTACACAATTTGCTGAACTAGATTTTACAGAGAATTTTCTTTCTCTTTTTAGAAGAGCTGCTTCAGAGAGTTAACAACCAGTGGCATGTAACTGAATACAAAAGATAACCTATATTTTTGGAGCAAAACTAAAATGTGCTGTTTTCATGTCCTGTTAACAATTTGTCTTATCAGATTAAGTCTCAGTTTGGCTGATAAAGTGTCAACTTTTATCCTAGCTAGTTGTAGGACATTGGAAGTATCTTTGTGATACTATGTGATAATAGTTTACCTTCAACCTATCCTTAAAATTAAAGACATGATGCATGATTTTCAAGAGAGCCGAAGACTAGTTGAATAGGGGACTGATGAAAGTAGTATCTTGAATGTGGTTTTTGAGCCTAATCCCAGTCTCTTTCTCTTCGTTAGCAAAAGGATTCTTGTCTTTCTATTAAGGATGTTCTCTATCCCCCAATATGGATAAACTCACTGCTGAGAAAAACAATAGCTCATTTTATTGTAGTATCATCACTGACTACAAAGAACAGCACAGAGACTTAAAAATATGTATTGATGGGCCACCCTGGTGGTGCAGTGGGTTGAGCGCTGTGCTGTGAAGCATCCAAGGCACTGCAGTGTGCATTCAATAGGGAGGGGACCCATATAGCACAGCAGACCTCGCCTGTCTCCCCGCTGCTCCCCTCAGTAGTGTATTTCAGTTGCTCTGACTGTTCTGCTCCCCACTCTCTCTGGTGGATCCTCTCACCCCCCACATCTCTGGCCTGTACCCCAGTTCTTGTATGCATAAATAAATAAATCTTAAAAAAATGTATCTAACCCCTATCTATATTTATAGTTACATCTGTATTTATTTAACTCCTCAAATTTCTTTTAATTGGGATTAGATTTGTTTGGATTTTGTACATTTTGAGCATCTGAGGTTAGACAGATATGAGAATAAGGGCAGATATTATATTTCATAAATCTTTGTATTCCTGAATTCTAATATAGATTAGTATAGATCTAGTATAGATCCTGAATATGCAATAAATAGCTGCTGATGAAAAATTTATTAGCTAGCATGTCACATTGAAAAGTCTGTAGAATCTGTAGTGAAGTATTTATTTTTTACAGAGATTAAAAGTAAAATTATTAAAATTTATCTGCATTTTGAAGGTTTGAAGAATGAAACTGTTCTTGGGAGAACATTTCTAGCATCTGAATAAGCTATGTTGGAGTATTTTTCTTTTGGGAGTAACTTTTTGGTAATTAGCAGTGAGCAATTCTTCATTACTAATGATGTTCTACATTTTCTTGTTTGTATGTCTTTAACGTCTGGCACATTCCTTTCTGTTTTCCTGTTTGAATGAGAATTTATCATGTGTTTTTATGTGCTACATATCAAAAGACCATGGTCCTCATTTTTATGTACCAGTCATTAACAATAGGTACTTTTAAGTTCCATTTATTTGATTTACTTAATGATAAGAAATTAGAATATATAAGTATTTTACTTTATAACAATCCTGTTGATTGCTTTCTTTTGTATATTACAAATATTTGAAAAAATCAGAATTGACAAGAATTTAAAGCCTATTTGGGAGCATGTAGTCCAGTTATTTACTTTTTCTGCTAGTCAAGTGTCTGTTTTTTCCTTAAGTGGCAAGTTCACCTTCTGAGATAGTTTAGAAAATTTAGCTGGGTTTAGATTTTTCTATATTTAGTTTTGAGCTCACGATCAGAAGACTCTCTCCTGTCACTGTCCCCTCCTGCAACTGTTTCTGTGCTGCTTCTCCGAGGCTGGCTGCAGTCCAAGGGAGCCCTGGCTGAAGTGTGTAGCAAGCAGACCCAAAAGCCTCAGGGTTCAAGTTTCCACCTGTGCCAAAGGCTGATCAATGGGATGAAAAAGGCTTTTCCTCTCACGTTCCAACTGTGCTTTATTGGCAATAAAGCTGCAGTTATGGGGAGACTTCAGGAGTTTTGTTTTTGTTTTTTTGAGGCAACTTTGGTTTGTAGCACAGACAGATTTCAGGAGGATGCTTCCACACCTCAAGAAATGTATGTACCATACCACACCCACCACAAAAAGATATGTTTCCATCCACCACCATCTTATCCACATCCTCTGTTCATTCAGCCCTCCCCCATCCTTTTCCCTTTTGGAAACATGTCCCTTCAGAACATCATTCTGTTCTCAGGGTCTGCTCAGGTTTCTTTCTCAGCACTGACTTTTTTCAAGGGATCAGTCAAAATTAATATCCATGATTCTCTGTTTGTGATGATGTTGTTAATACCAACCAAAGGTCTCTAAAGAACTATTTGACAATCTTGGAGTCGTTCATTTATGGTATGAGTTAATATTGGACACACTATCATAAATAACAGTTCTTCATTCCAACCTACTCCTGCTGTTCAATTATTTCAGAGCAACAAAGTCTGCCTATAGTTTTTGATAACATACCTCTGACTCAGAGATAAATAAAGTTAAGAAATAGCGCTAAGGACATAAATATGAATTAGTATTAGTATATAAATGCACTTGCCTTTAGGAAGTGCCATTTATAGATGTCCTACAAGGACTGATTGCAACTGGACGTTCTATACAAGATGGCTTCATTGAGACAGACATTATTTTAAAGCACAAGAGGGTAGACTCAGGCATCCTATTTGACTTTAGACAATTTCAAACCTACTTTGAAGCAAACTGAATTCCTTGGCTGTCCTGTAAACCAATTTAATTTCTCTTGGTGATAACCTGGGCGTATTTCAAAGCCAGGATCCTTGGGTGTGGTCATCGTTAAGGCTGATCCTGATCCTGAGTACAGCCTATCTCCATGGGTGAGATCAAGCTCTTAACATTGGACTTAAGGGAGTTGTACTGTCATTTAACTTGATGTTGGCTCCCTTACCTGATATAGGTTGGCGAGGTGGTGATTAGTTTTGATCAAAAATGGCTGGTTCACCCCTGGGTGGTCCACATCATGTGCTGCTGCAGCCAGTAATCCCAGCATGATGTCCAGGGGGGTGAGGAAGCTGGCAAGCTGTGAAAAAAATCAAATTAGTTGGCTTTTGTTTTGGCTAAGTCAAACTGAATGAATCATCATAGGATTGCACAGGCTTTCATTCAGAACTGGATCCTCTGAAAGTAGTCAACGAGGTTAGAGTCTCATGAAATTGCAGGCAAAAATGGGGAAGATTGTATGGGAAGTAATTAATAACTCAAAGTGTGCTTGTCCATTAAGTAGTCTCTTCTTCCTAATGCCCGTCTGTCTTGTTTTGTCGTAGCGGACTGCCTGTTAGCAACACCGCTTTGTGGTGGGTAGAGAGAAGGCAGAGCCTGACATCAGTCTCATTCCTGGAGAAAGCTACACATGAAGGGAAAGCTGAAGTCAAGTGATGGGCATATTGAAAAAATCGTGTATTTTACCTATCCAATATATCATTGCCACTTCTTTGAATATGAAATTAAATGTAGGCCAAATTGCCAAATTTGCATTTTTTTTCAGGGTGCAATAAATAGTAAGGGAATGTAAGAGAATCTCTTGTTTTTGGTTAGCTAGGAAAACACTCAGGAAAATGGAAATCCAGTATTAACTTTAAATATGCAACTGTATGGTGTATTACAAATTTTAGAGACTAAAACCCAAAACCTTTAATGTCTAAGATATTTTAGAGGGATGAGGCATCTACCTGCCTAGTTTTGGCTTGGGAATCCTTGTCTGACATCTGTACATTTGGTGACTGCTATTAAAACTGATTGAACTAGAGTTTTGAATTAAGATATAATATTCTAAAAACCTAAAGAAAACTTATTCTATATGCTATACCAACAAAGTTTTATATGGGTAAGCAATGCCCACATTTTGAGTAATGAGTATTATTCCTATGTTTTAATTTTTGGATTGGTTTATCATATCAGAGCATGCTTACTAAGATGTCACTGTCATTCACAAGTTTTCTTAGCTCTGGATCAGGCTGTCCACTTGTCTTTGCAGGATATGGAACTTAAGTATTAAGGGGCTTTGATTTTACTTATAGATAAAAAACCATGAGGTGAGAGATCTTTCCCAGTAAGTTCAATGCTGATCCAGTTTATGGCAAAGCTCTAAGTCAAAACAATTCCTAGCACTGTTGATAATAGCATCTATGATGTAGATTGTCATAGAGAAGATTGTTTTTGTCCTATTGCAGAATATGAAAGTAAACCTCAGAAAATTTTCATTCTCTTTCATGAAGGTTATATGATTTTCAGAGCTAATCCTTAAACTTTAATATAAATAATATAAATAAAAATAATATAAATAATTTGTGTTATGAATAACCCGTAGCACAGTTACTCTGATATGTTGGGTGATTTGGGCTCTAGCAGGTAGTTTACGTGGCACTTCCACATGACCAGCAGGCAGTGGGTCTGACCTTACCTTTGGCTCCTTCAGGTAGCAGTGCATGGCCTGGGTGACGTCGGCTGCGTGAACAGCATTGTGATATGGGTTTTGGCTGTGGTAATCTTCTTGAACCATGACTAGGAGACAGATACCTCGGTAAGCTCAAAGCAAAACAGGAAGGGCATGCTAGCTCAGCCTTATTGAGGGTCCCTTTTTCTTAAAAATATTAGTGTCTCCAAAATGTGCAGTCTGGGGATGCTTTAAAAATGAGTGTGGTTTGCAAGTTTGGCAGCTCTGCCGGGCTGTTTTTAGTGGAGGGGAGGGGGAATGCAGAGAGAAGAAAGGCTAAAGGGATTTGTGAGGCTCTAGGGATTCCTCACCACCTTCATAAATTACCCCTTTCTGGCATCTATGAAGGCTCTCATTCATAGGAAAAATAAATATGTAGGAAAAGGACAACTTTAGTTCACACTATAGTTTAATTATTTAAGTTTGCTGCCATCTGTGAATAATACACCATAAAAGAGGTTTTCTTTAAACAAGCACTAGTGGCATTAGATTTCTGATATTCAAGGACTG
This sequence comes from Galemys pyrenaicus, assembly GCA_019455555.1. Classification (NCBI taxonomy): domain Eukaryota; kingdom Metazoa; phylum Chordata; class Mammalia; order Eulipotyphla; family Talpidae; genus Galemys; species Galemys pyrenaicus. The sequence continues at coordinate 5,064,329 of JAGFMF010011861.1, forward strand.
GTTTATCACTTGAATTACACTTATGACCAAAGCAAATTTAGGGGCTTCATTAGGCAGAAACTCAAAGTACTGCATTGACCCAGCCAAGGATCCTTGGTTTTATTTCTACCTTAATCAGATTAAGTTATCATCTTTCATGCCCTTCCAATCTAATGACCAGGGTGCTGTTGGAACCTACTAGAGATCTAAGCAAGGCAATTTTGGTTTGCTATTTACAGAAGTCACTAGTCTGCTCTTGCTAACAATCTAGGCAAAGCTTAGGATGCAATATATTCAGTGGGTGTAGAATATCCAGATTTGTAAATGTGACTATATTCTCTCAGTCCATGCTATGAATTTGACTTTGGGAACTGTTATCTAATCTTTGCATTCTTTACATGTATTCGGGGTGCATATGTATGTCCAAAGTATCTTTAGTCTCCCTCTTCAAGTCACAGTCATTTGGCCCTATTCATGATCATTGCTTTATTCAAGCAATCTAAATAAAATTAGCTTGAGGCTATTTGTGTTTCTGGAACTGAACCATGTTCTGGCTGATGTCAAATATTCCTCTTTTTCCATGAATACCTTTTATTTTATGATTTTATTTACTCTTTGGCTTGTCTCATCAGCAAGTTACTTAATTATTAGATTCCTCAATTTTCTTTTTTTATAAAATAAGGATAATAGTTCTAATCTCAGAGTAAATATGTTAATATATGAAAGTCCTTATAAGAGTTCCTAGCATAAATAAGTATCCTATAAACCTGGTTGCTGAGTTGTTATTGGCACAGATATTTTATTCTTGGCGGCATCAAATCAGATTCCAAAATAACCATGTGGTGAGTCAAAGCAACTAGAAACATGCTAAGTGGCGGAAAGGAGTGAGTTGGTGATTAAAAATGTGTCCTGGATAATTCACTAGCAAGAAAGTATATACATCAAGTCGAGTGAGAACTGGGCGGCTGTTTGGTGTGATGGTGGATTTGCAGGATATGGAACTTAAGTATTAAAGGGCTTTGATTTTACTTATAGATAAAAAACCATGAGGTGAGAGATCTTTCCCAGTAAGTTCAATGCTGATCCAGTTTATGGCAAAGCTCTAAGTCAAAA
>JAGFMF010011861.1:5065470-5145893 GCA_019455555.1 Galemys pyrenaicus
AGCACTGTTGATAATAGCATCTATGATGTAGATTGTCATAGAGAAGATTGTTTTTGTCCTATTGCAGAATATGAAAGTAAACCTCAGAAAATTTTCATTTTATTTCATTCTTTTCATGGGTTATATGATTTTCAGAGCTAATCCTTAAACTTTAATATAAATAATTGCATTTAAATCAGATAGCCCTGGGCTTGGACTGAGGGCCTGCTAGTTGTTGACCCTGAGCAAATAAACAGTTTTTGTAAAACCTGTTTGTACCTCTCCTTACCTATGGGCTAAATGGTGATAAATAGTAGCACCCAACTTGTCTGGCTAGAAATAGCATACTCATAGTATCTTCCACACACGGTCATTTTTATTAAAAGAAAAAAACAACAAACTATTGAAGGTTTTCAATAACTCATGTCCACATTGTCATTACTTAAATCATAGCTGACTGAGGTTTTATCAATATGTGAGCAGATCAGTATCTTTGACAGTTATATGTTCTCAATGAATTTCTTCATCTATCATAAATATCACTAACAAAGTAAGCATTTTTCCAGTGATTAAAATGGGTAAACCCATTTTTAAATATATGAGATAATTTGAGGTCTTCATCTGCATACTGTGGTTCTTGCTACTTTATATTAAAGACTATTATGACCGTCATTACTTATGGGAATGGGAGTAGGAATATAGAAAAAAAGCAAAAAACACTTACCCAGGAACCTATGTAAGGTCACCATATCTAACTTGAAATGGTGAATGAGCCCATGGGCATTGAAGAGGTGGCACAGCAATGTTACCAGACTGTTTCCTGTAGGAATAGTCACATTTTAACTTATTTTCATCACCATAAAATATCAAAATTGATAATAAGATCCAAAGTTTTTGCAATGCAATTTCCCTAGGGGGGAAATTCTTTTCCCCTTTAGGTTTGAAATTATTTAATTATAAAGGATATTATTACCATGATCTGATCCTTAGCTTCTCTTATTATACAAGTAAAATTAACTCAGACAAGTAAAATTAATTCATTTCACATATCAAAGACAACAAAGACATTTGAGAGTTTGAAAGAGTCTACTGATTGAAGTATGAAGGAAATACAGACATACACACTCACACACACAAATATGCATTTTTAGATGACAGTCTAATGGTCACTTGAAATGTGTCTTCAATTTCTTCCAACAGACTTACACTTATAGGGGTAGAAGCCACCATATTACTTAATAGTTATAGTCTACTATTCCTATGGAAAGTAACCCCAAATGAAATTTGAAAAGGAGATATTTTATATTCAAGGCAGCAGAAGTGAAAAATAAAGGTAGAGTAACTTTTAAACACTCAAGAAATACTGCTGATTGAAGAATAGTAATTTTGAATTTCAAATATTATAGAGTTTATGAAAGACATTGAAATGTAACAGAAGATGACTGAATGTCTTGATGGAAGCCTAGGTGCTGCCTAGGCACATTTACCAGGGTACCCGATCTTACGTATCTCTGCAACTTTCATTTTTGTTGAGCTATTTCTCAACTATCAAGGTTACAAGGTTGCAGGTGATACGCAAATGAAGTTGGGCAGAAATAGAATTGATTTGCCCTTCCTAGTTTTGCAGTTATTTAAAAATCTTTTTAGCTTTTTTTTTTTACTACTTATATACATGTGACTTTTTGAATTCTCCTTTGAACTAGTTATAGCACCTATATGGGTTTCTAATTAATTGAGTTAAATATAATCTCTGACTTTTTCATTTCAAATTTTTCTAAGAGGATGATTATACTCCCTTTCTAATAATAATTACTGAACAAGTTCTTTTATTCACAACTGACTTCATTTATTGGTATCCATTAACTGGTATAAGTTGATTTGAGAAAAGTGAAATATAAGATTATGAGATCAGAAATCTAGTTAGTTTTTCACAGTATAAAGTTTTATGGTTTCAGGTTGTGTTCTCTCAACTCTACATCATTTGTCAAGTAAATGGTCTAGGATGACTTAAAGCACAGGTCTGGTGGATGACTGGAGGTGTGAAGGTCAGCATAAATATAATGTTCCTTATTGGTACCCTGAGCTTATCAACACATGTTTAATGGGAGGTGAAAATATAATAAGATCTTATTATATTCTTAAGGAAAACCACTATAGGCACAACATTTAAGTTCTTTTCCCACTAGCTGCAGTCTAAACTTTTACACTCTATCTTCAGCAATTGTTTGCTCTGATGATGCCAAATGTACCTGAACAACTTACAATGGGGGGAATCCCGCTCACTTAGAGGAAGTGCATGAACACCTGCCTTGTGAGTGTCAGGACGATCAGATGCTCTTTTGCAATTTTCCTTCTTATCAACTAACAGTGGACTTCCTCCTTTTGGCTGGGACCAGAGGGTTCTATAGGAAAGTATTGAATCTGTGATTTCCAAATTCCTTTGAGATCACCACGGCCAGGATACTGTCTTTAGATTCTAATGCCAAATTCAGTCCTCATTCTTTAATTTTTCCTAGCCTTTTCTTGAGTGGCTGTGGATTTATGAAAGTGGGAAAAGGACGAAAAGAAAAATAACAGTATTTAAAAATAAATTTTACTTTCATGAGCTAATCCCACTTATGGTGTGTATTGTAGTGTGAATTGTTTTGGATGACTTACCATTTGTCAAGCGATCAAACAAGAAAATGTCAAAATCCCACATTCCCACTTTGGAGAGCATATGCTGAAAAGGCAAACAGAAACAGCACTCAAATGAATCATCTCAGAGACTCAAGCATTTACTTTGAGAAATGGTGAATTAAACAATTAAAAAGTTGAAAATAGTAGCATGTTACTCTACATGCAAATGCTTTGTAGTAAAGCAGATCTTACTTGTTTGCTAATAATAACAGTGTTAAAGGGACAGACTTTGGAGTCAGTCTGCTGGTTCCAAATCAGCTTACTGGCTAGGGGGCTTTGCATTAGTTCCTTAACCTCTCTGAATTTCAGTTTCCTAATTTGGAAAGGTGACCGAGAATATTACACGCAAGAGTGGTAGTGAGAATTAAATAAGGTAACATAATGATGTGTGTAGGCCAAGGCATGTATATAGTAAACACATGTTAGATATGTGTTAATGTATTTTAGCAAAGTCTCTACAGACTATTCTATACTTTAAGGAGGAGGTCTACAGCATCTCTTCAAAAAATGAAATAAAAATGATTGTTAAGTACTTTATTCTGCTCAATTTGGATTAAATGTGAAATTAACCACTGTAATAGACAAGAATGTTCAGTTGCCCACTTTTCAGTTTCTTGTCTGGCGGTGGGAGCAGGACTCAGCTCTGGGTGCTATCAGCGGAGACACGTGCTCTTGGCCACTGGCACAGAGGTGTAACTAGCTCACCCTTGCTTGTCCAAGGTAGTCTTCATCCAGCAGGTGGAGAGGGGCTTGTGGGACAATTCCACGAAGCAGCCTCGATGCATGGAAGTATCTTTGAAAACTTAACAGTCGTTTCACCTTTTTCTTGGTGCCAATTTCCCCTGAGTATGTTGTATCTGTGGAAAGTAGTCAAATTCAGAAGTTACAGATTTAAGAAAAGTGTTTTCTCTACTGTGTAAACACACAGTGTATTAAAAAAAAGAATAAAATTGAAAAGATGCTCTCAATACTTTCTTAAATATATTCTACTTACCTTTATTGGAAATTCTTGTAGAACAAAAATGATATTTCTTACATATTATATTAACACATTAAGATATTTCTGACTGTACATTTGGAAGACATGAAATAAATGAACTAAAAGTTCATTTTCTGATTAATGATGCTGGAAAGGAAGAGTTGTTATGCTTTCTTATATTGGGTTCTAGGCTCCAAAATTCATACCAAGTTCTCATCCTACATGCTTTCTAGCCTGATTAACTGTTTTACCTGAATTAGAAGAGTTGAGAATACACTAGGTGAGGCATGAAGAAATTATTCCCTAGTTTCCAGGATCATGAGTGGTTGAGGAGTCAATAATCCCAGCACAAAAATGATCTAAATTCTGACATGAGGGAGAGATGGTGTTTACTCTCTAGTGGCGTTTAATGGCGTTTCTTCTCTTTTACTGGTGGCCATAAAATTTGATCCTGTCAATAGAAATATTTCAACACTTATTTCATTTGTGCCTTTTAAGACCTGACTGTTGATGTCATGGTGATTGTTCAAAAACCCCCCCAAAACAATGTGTGTCAAGGTATGTCTTATCTTAGCTGAAATTCTATGAATCACTCTAAGGCCATGTAAGTGATGTCTGATGCCAGTTTTAGATCTGGAATCAATTAAATAGTCTAGTAGGAAACCATACAGTCCACATATAAAGACATTTTGTTTTCTTTCACATCTCTTCCCATGTGCCTTTTTCCTCAATGAAGCTAAAAATCACAATGGAGGCCAAAAGCAGAGGAAAGCATGGGCCAGGGCTTACTTGGCCATATGACACCCTCCCCACCCCACAATGGCAGTGAGTTACCAAAACTAGTTCATTTCTCAGGTTTTGTTATGCGTGCAGAGGTTTAATTCAGTACAGGCAAATCTATTGTTCTATGGGTGAGTCACCTGATAAAAATTATTTTTATTTTAAAGTGGATCTATATTTTGGATGTGGAATGAGGCAAACAAGTACATTTGGAGATGAGAACAACTGAAGCTGGGAGTTTAAGCATACACCAACATTCAAGGTGGTAGATATGGACTCAATTCTAAAGATTTCACTCATTTTTGTCAGTTCATCAAATCAAAGCCCAGGGGATATGCTAAGTGAATTAAGTCAGGAATCATCTATGATTGCATGCAGAGTTGGGCTATAGAGAAACCAGACAAGCCACAGAAGGATGGCAGGAATGGGGAACTCTAAGGGGAAGAAGCGTAATGGACTGTGGTGGAGGATTATGGGTGCTTTGGTGTGGAGATAGTGTGGAAACCTACACCTGAAAAGCTGTGTGCCTATACTCCTTAGTCATACTCAGCATTGTTATCTCAATAAACAAACTAATAGCAAACAAGAAAACAACCAAAGCACAGGATAAAGTGGTTGGTTCATTTAATTAAAAAATATTTTGAGTGTTACTAGGGGCAGACACTGCTTTAAATGCTGGGTGAAATCCTTCAGTGCTAGATCCTTCTGTGAGCAAGCAAAGATCCCTCTGCTCAGGCAGCTACATTCTAGCACAAACAGACAATGAGCAATGAATGTAAACAATAAGTAATTTGTAAAATGCATTAGAAGCTAGCAAGTGCAGGGTAAGGGATTCTGTGCTGGCGCAGTGAGACTTGGCCTCAGTAGAGAGTAAAAGCAATGAAGCTTAATATTATTATTTGAGAATATATTTAATGTTCAATGAAAAAAAAAAGTCCTTAAGGTAGCTCTCTAAAGGGGAAGACATTCAAAATTGCAAGAAATACAAATTTATTTAAAGTAAATGACTAACTTATTTATCAACTGTCATTTTGGGAGAACTTCACCTAGGGGAGATAATGAAAAACTACAGGCTATTAAAAACTGAAGGTATAACGGGAGAAAAAAAGCCCATATGAGGAATAATTTGAATAAATTACCAAGCTGTGTAACTGTAGCAGGGCTGCTTTCTGAATTGTTGAAATGTGTTATACAATTATTGAATAAGATCTGAAATATTTATTTCCCAAAGAACTTTCAGTAAATAACTAGCACATTTCCTTTGATAATTTGGGGTATAGTGGCAATCATAGGTGTTGAAATGATTGGCTACATTAGTATATGAAAATTCAGTCTTGATAATGTGCCTAATAATGAGACATTTAGTTCCTTTAATATCTTTGTGTCATTTAAATTTATTATATAAAGGCATTCACAGTTGTTTAATGGTTCTATTTGGATTTTGTTGTTTTATGGACTATGGGTCTCCTCATTATCATTTGGAAGAGTTAGACGGTGGTGCTCCAGGATATTTCATTACCAAATCTATGTGAGCATTGATCCTGAGAATTCTGGATTTAGAATTTTATGTGAACCAATTGAGAGAATTTATTCAAATTAAAATTCAATCCATTCACATTGATGACTGAGAATTCACTTTCCGTTCACTTGTTCTTTTATGAATTTCACAAATAGGTACATTTGTGAACACATTTCTGAACTATTTAGACACTATTTTTAAGGCTATTAAGCTTATACTGGCATTGCTCATATGTTAATTTTTAAGTTTCAAAAGTTGGAGTTGGCTTACATGAAAAAAGTGTCAATAAAGTTATTTTCATTTTTGAATCTCTTCTCTCTGTGGCATAGTCTCTTTCTTTATTGTGACTGATAAACTGTGGTACTACATGGAAACTTACCTAGAATAAATATCTGGGATTAAAAAAAATGATAAGCACACTATATGATGAGGCAGTTTCTGTTAACTTCTACAGCCAAGTTGCATCAGTAAGGTGTATATCAACTATTTTCAGACCATAAATAGTTTAAGAACGGTACAGAATTAAGTCAGATGATATGGAGAATGAAGAATGTGTTTATTTTCAAGTGAGTAAGACTCACCCTGAATAAACATGGAGATTCAACTTCAAAAACTATTATCAGGGTTTTCATTTGGATGAAATTCAGCATTGCCCAGCTGAATCTTTTCAATAATGTGTTGTTAAAAATTCTCTAGTCTGATGATATTGTACTAATAATTATTATCATACTTATATGTTATATAGCATGTCATATTTATATATGCAATATTTATTATATATAACTTATATAACTCTTATAATAAAATTCCTTGCTGGGATAGTGGCTATTCCTATGCTTTGTTTATTGTTCTTTTATAAGATTTTTAATATATCTCGCAGGATGGTGTTATTGGCATAAACCATGGATTACCACCCAAGGTCAGAAATTGTCTTATAAAACATTGTAACCCTGTGTATTAATGTATAATCTTGCACATAATAGAAACTACATAAAAATTTTGTTTCAATTGGAATAAATTTTCTCAATTGGTTTGCATAAATATCTTTATCAAATGTTGTTTAAAAAATTAAGTCAATTTGTAAAGTACAAAATGTGAAGACATGCATGTTAGGTTCTAAAATCATTTCTTTAAACCCCAGGTGAAATTCTGGGGTCAGTGCCTCCTGCCACTGTCCTGTGCTATTTCTGAGCTCCACTAGAACAGTTGTGTCTAACCTTATTTAGATGTCTGGATTTCTTATTAGATTGTGTGGTTTTGGAGACCAGTTCACTGTTATTTTTCTTTGAATTTCCACATATGCAGCAAGTTATAGGTGTTAAATACATAATGATGGAATTAAATGACTTTCCTATGTGTTTGTTCCAATTTTAAGGTCAAAATGATGATTGCTGGAAAAGTCAGTTGAAATTCTACTCTTAAATATGCAGTTTCAAAAGAATAGAAAAAGTTAACTTGTATGATTTTAGGTGTCCAAGCACAAGTGGCATATTCAAAGCATACTTTTTCCTTATTCCATATTCTGCTATTCAGGATTCAGGGTCCTTGTAAAGTTGGATATCTAAAATCTACAGTGTGGACTTCATCCTTGTTTTCTTGACTAGTTGCTAAAGATGTCAGTCTCTGAATGAGACCAGTGCTCCTTTCAGCATATTAAACATTTCAATTTACTTTCATATGCTTTTGACAAATTTCATAATTCAAACTTGGCTGTAATGACTTGAGTATTCAAATTCCATCCTTCTTAGCTTAGCAGTTGTAGACTTTAAAGTCTCCATTTACTCATAAAAGGAACCAGTTGCCAAAAGGCCCTTTAAAATAAAATACTATGTCTATTCCAGTTCTTTCAAAAATCATCAGTGGTCATAAATGGCCATATTTGTTTATTTCTTCCTGTATATATTCCCACACTCAGAAAATGGTGGGTAGAAATTGATGACAACCTAGGATATTATAAGACCTATAACATCATGTATGGAGATTGTTTTCATCTGGGTGGACATGTTTTTAAAGATTTATTTATTTATGCATACAAGAGCTGGGATACAGGCCAGAGAACTGGGAGGTAAGAGGATTCACCAGAGACACAGTGGGGAGTAGAACAGGCAGATTGACTGAAATACGCTGCTGAGGGAAGCAGCGGGCGAGGCAGGAGAGGTCTGCTGTGCCATGTGGGCCCCCTCCCTGGCTGGGGATTGAACTCATGTTGCCCTGCTGAGGATGCTTCACAGTGCGGTGCTCAACCTACTGCACCACCAGAGAGGCCCCTGGGTGGACATGTTTTTAATACAAAGTCCTTACAAATGACTTTTGAAATCCTGAGCAATTGGATCGAGACAAAATACAAATTAAATCCTTTAACATCTAGGGCATTTTCTAGGCTTAGTCTTAATGGAACTGTAGGAAAATCATTTGTGATCTCAAAAAACCAGTTAGCAAAACTATAACACAACAACAATAAAAAATTCAAGCTCCCCACCAAAAAAAAAAAAAAAAAAAAAAAACCCTANAAAAAAAAAAAAAAAAAAAAAAAGCCCTAGAAAAAAGAGAGAAAAAGAAAATGAAACTCAAACTAAAATCAAACACACCATTGCCTTAAAATTTAACTTGCATTTAGGAAATCATTTGCATTAAAAGGTGCTAAAAAGTTATTTAAGTTCTTCAAACTCAGGTCTTGAATAGAGATGCATTAAAGCCCCACATCATTACTTCTTCTATGCACAGCAAATGCTCACGACTTCTTGACAGCTGTCATTGGAAGAAGAGTTTTGCTTCAACACTGCCATGGAGTGGGAGGAGAAGGAGAGGAGGAGGAAGAGGAAAATCTAAAAGGCTGAATAAATTGTTTCTCTAGTTTTACTTTAATGTGTTTATTTTATTTTTTTTCCACTTGCCATTTCTCTTTTATGTTCTTGACAGTGAAGAGAAAACCACCATGCTGATGTGAGTCATTGGGTAGAACGAACTCCTTCCCCGTTCACTGTACCCACACCTGCAGCATCTGAAAGTGTTCAAGAGGGTCAGATGCTTGTCTTAACCACACAATGCACCGGGTTTTGGTAAAATGTGCTTTTTTGAGCCTATTGTTTTACCTACTATCAAATCCATTCCAACCCATAGATTATGAACCTTGAACTTTCAGGGTTCAGGGATAGTTGGAAAACTATTACTTCCTTTTTGTAAGGAGGAAAAAGGGCCTTAAAAATAAGCTCTTAAGACCTCTCTGGGCCATAGAGAGGTTTTTCAAAATCCCAGTTTGAATGAAATTTAAATGAATTAGTAAGAGGCAGATCCAATTTCCTCAGTCCTAAAGAAGAAATACGTGCCAGGCACAATGTGGTTTTATTGAACTCTCCGCTTTGCAGAGTTTGAAATGTTTAGAAAATCCTGAGTTTTGAGGGCAATGGTTTGTGGTGAGCAAATTGAGGTGACCAAACTTTCAGTTGATTCTAAGTCTCCAGAGGTTAAAAACTGCTGCATTAACTCCCTACTTCTCAGCATATATTTAAAATAAGTGTGGACTTTTATCTGGAGATACGTATTTGGATTGTAAGAGTTCGCTTAAAAAATTCCAGATGTGTGCAGTCATGTACATTGCTTCTCTACTTTATGCTGCTATTTCTTCACTCCCCCAGCCCAGGATATTGGACTAACCGTCTGTCTCCTGTTTTGTCCACTCCAATATGTCTTGCCTACCACTGACAGATTTATTTCTCAAATACAACTCCTACCAAGTTGTCCCTCAGCTCCAAATTCTTCAATGGCTCCCCAATGTCTACTTAAAGTTAAGTTTATGTTATTTATTCTGGTATGCAAGCCTTTAACAATGCAATGCCAATTTGTTTTTACATTTTTATCTTGCACCAGTCCACTTGAAGAGAGATAGGTATCTGTTCTTATTTATTTTCCAGGCTCCCCCATGGTTTTCTATTTCTGTACCAATTTCCACTCATTTTTAAACAAATACTATCTCCACCTGTTGAAATGCTATCCAGCTGTCAACTGCCTTTGTCAGGTATTTTCTCCTCACCTCCCTGTCAGATGCATTCAGATCCTCTTAGAGTCCTCCTAATGCTTTGTGGTTGGCATTATAATAAGTAGCTTTCTTAGCTCTCATGCCATAAGGCAGAATGGTAGGATCATATATGACTTAAAGGTGTTTATTGAATGAAGGAATAAAAGAAGGAGGTGACCACTGGTTAAAATTTTGACATACCTCATTACCTTACTCCTGAGTGAAATTATTCTGACACATGTGAATTGACTGAATTGTCTAGAACAGGAAGGCCACTCATCTAACACAACAGATAGAAGGATGATGCCCTTAGGAAAAGAACTTGAAGTTTTATTTTGAATTTGTTGCATTTTTCTAAAGGATTCTAAGTGCATCTTTAGAATGTGGTAGATTCCTACCAAGTTTAATCATTAGCAGAGACCTGGATATGAACATGCATCCCACAAACATCCAAAAAAGGATCCTGTATGTTTTATTATTTGGACAGGAAATGTATTGTAACTGAATTCCTTTTTCTTTATATGTTATAAAGACTACTTGAACTGTATTTTGCCACAGAGAAACCTCTGATTTAGGAATTGAATCAATTGGATTGATTGTGGTTGGAATAAAACTCATTAAATGTAAATATCCACCTTAGTTCAGCAAGGAACTTGGAATGTTTACCAGTATATTGAGATTGGTCTCAATAGTTCATGCTCCTTTATGGGCTATCGTGACACCTTTAGGTCACATCTACAACTCTTGGTGCAAGACACTCTCAAGAAACAAGCTCCCATAAATGGGCCATGGAAAACTATATATTTTCACATGGAGCTTGATCAAAGAGAGAAGAATTTTTTTAGAGATAACTGTTATATTTAATCTAGAACAAACACAACTGACTTCCCATTCCATTTATTCCATCCATAGCAAGAAAAAGATTTGGGACTGAGGATGATGGAACTAAGAAATACTGAGCACTTCCTAGGGAGTTTACATTTGTCTTCACATTTTAATTTTCATAAAAGTGAGTATTGTGAAGTCGGTACTAATAGGTCCATTTCACAGATGAAGAAATAGATGGGAAAGGTGCCCGTATTTATCCAAAGTACAGGGACTGGAACCCAGGTCTGTCTGATCTTGAAGATAATGCTGTTCATTATATTCTGTTCTATACAGGATATAGACAAAGACCAGGGGATAGGTAAGAGTGCAGGAAGTTTTTATTTTCCTTGGGGTATGGTGATGCCTTAATACTCAAAGAATCTCAGAACCCTTTCCTTTAATAAAGGGTTGTAAAACAAAAACAGTAAAAGGGAAAAAAGGTAAAATTTATGAATGCAAATATTTAAAAATCAGTAAATATTTAAAGGTTGAAGGTTGAAATTGCTGTCATTGAACAGGAATGTCAGAGTGAGAAATACTATAACACTAATAATGAAAGACAAGTTATAAAGTAACTAGAAAACAACTGGAAAAGGAACTTCCGAGCAAAATTTGGAAGAGACTCTATATATGTAATTTTCCTGTTCTCTCACTAAAGTACAAGTGGAATATCAGGGGGTGAATAATAAATCACTTGTGGGTTTTAAAATTGAAAACACATGCACTACTGACAGTGACTTAATGTGATTTGATTATTATGTTATTACACAAAGAAATCCACAGATATGTTAGTGCCTCAAACTTTGGAAGAGGCACATATTTTTGTTGTGTACATAGAGCAGAATGTCAGATTCTGGGGAAGGGAAAGAGTGGGAGGTATTTGGGCAAACAGGCTGCTCAAAATAAAACTGTGACAGGATATACACAGTCCTCCCATTAATCCATTCTGGCACCAAGCCTTAAAGACACCTAAGATTTTACCTGAAGGGATGCCTGTTGATTGAGACACCAGCTGAGAGCATAATATTTTTTTTTTTATGATTTATTTATTTATGCATACAAGCACTGGGGTACAGGCCAGAGTTGCAGGGGGTGAGAGAATCCACCCGACAGAGTGGGGAACAGAACAGGCAGACTGACTGAAATACACTGCTGAGGGCAGCAGCCTGCGAGGCAGGAGAGGTCTGCCTGCGCCATGTGGGTCCCCTCCCCAGTCAGCGGCAGGGATCGAACTTGTGCTGCAGTTTGCTTTATAGTGTGGTGCTTAACCCACTGCGCCACCAGGGAGGGTCCTGAGAGCGTAATCTTGTCTCAGACGGTCATGGGCTTTCTCTTTTTTCTTCTTTTCTCCAACTCACTTTCCCTATAGAATTTACATACATCTTTTATGTGTTTTCTAAATATTTCTAATAACTTTTATGTTAAAAATGTTCTAATCAAGAATGGTTATCTCACAAACATGTAATATTATTTGGTATTCAGTGATTGAAACTGAAACCCATTAGGCATGAATAGGTTATTTTTTTGTGAGTCTATCTTTGTGCTGAGATGTAAGCAATGTGGTAAAGCACCTACTCTGTGCAAGGTTTTGTGGTACGTGAATGTACAGAATTTTCAAGACAGTGTTTCTGTTCTTAATGACCCAGTGGAAGAAGTGGAATGGGCTCTTAATAATCTTCATTACTTTTTGTTTGCCTTCAGCTGTGATGGGTAAAGCATGTTTAAATGCCTAGAAATTATCATAGAAAGTGGAAAACATGAGTAAGAGGAAGATTATTTGACTAGTGAGCATTACTTTTGAGAGAGTGATGATTCACTGTCTCTCCCTTCATGGAGGCAGAACCTGTTTTTCCCGCAGATAAAGGCAAGATGGCATCCAGAAAACTTTAAGGGGGTTACAGCAGGGCAGAGAGAGTAAGAAGACAGAGTAGGAGAAAAGGAATGAAAAAGGGAGATTGAAAGACTAGAGGGATACTGTGCACACAGGTTGTAGTCTCTGTACCAAGGAAACCCAATCTGAAAAGAAATGTAAAGAATTTTTTGTAGTATCCCCTGAGAATTTCATAGGCTTAAGATTTGTTACCGGTGACGTTGTGTCTTTCTAAAAACAGACTGTGTCCTACATGCAATGAGGTGAAGTCTAAAGGCAGGGGTAAAACTGTCACTTAGAAATATGCTCTTATTCTTAAGCTTACAGAGATGATACAATTCTAGAAAACAGCTTATAGAAACCTATATAGAATAAAAAACATGAAAATACTGTTCAAGTAGGAGTTGGAGAGATGGAGTGAAAATGGGGTCAAATTAAACATACACAAAGTGTATTGAAATATTTCTACTGAAATTTCTCATGTCTTACCTTAGAAGCACACATTGCATGAGTTTAATTGCTGTGTCTGAAGGAGCGGGCAGAGAGGAAATGGAGGTAGAGACTTGGCAGCTATAGAATCAATTCTGCTAAGGACTTGTGGAGTTACCAAAGAGAAGAAATTGTTCTTGATTTCTCAAGAGCTCCTCTTTCTACCCCCCGCCCCCCACTTGGTTTCCCTTTCCTGCTTCCTTCCTTCCTTTCTTCAAACATTGGTCCAGACCCTGAAGGATGGTGGGTTGCAAAGATGATGAAGACACAGCTTTCCCCTCCAAAACTTCCCTGGAGGTCACTCATGTTTTTCCATGGCAGTCAGAGTTGAAAACTGTGTTCTTGGGAAATATCTGAACATTCTGGGGACCTCCAGCTCTCCTTCCAGCAGCAGAGTGTGCTTGATAATTAGCTTGTGGCCTCATGAGCACTGACTCTTCCACAGTAACTAGGGCGCCATCTCTGTGTGCGCCACTTAGGCAAGCCATGCTGAGTGTGCTCTTACCACTCGGATCTTACCACAGGAGTCTATCCAGCTAGGTAGTGCCTGCAGACTGATGAGATGCCATAAGAAGTGCAATTCTAAGGAATAAGTCCTTGGCCCGGAGTGAGATCTCCAGGTTCAAGTCCTAGTTGTTCCACTCATCAGTCTCTTGAGTAAATAATTGAAGTGAAGTCACACAGTGTGTACTTAATAAAGACTGGCAAACTGTGTAAAGTAGGGACAGCCCCAGTCAAAGTGCAAATGCCCTTTGGAAAGAATTACTTAACCAATGAGGAATTGATTTGCAATTAGGTTGGCAATAGCAGATAGATAGATACTGATGGTTGAGGGTCAAAGGAACAGTGTAGATCTTAAGGTTCTATCTCAAAAGGAGTCAGGGGAGGCTTGGTTTGTGGAGAGTTGGAAGGGGGTGAAGAGGTAGAGTGAGGAGAAAGAGGTGGTTTGTTGGAAACCCTTCCTTGTCCTTCCCAATGGTCTCTAGTGTTCTGTGATGGGTTCCTATAGTAATCCAACCCTAGTTTATTAAGAAAGGCAGTTACTCATGTATTCAGAATTGTTTTGTTTTTTCTCCCCCATTAAACTGTTCATCCTTGGAAGTCAAGGGCTACACCTTTTTTACCTTTTAATTTCTAACATTTAGCACAATGAAATGAGTGGGGAAAAAGGTGTGAACGTCAAAGAAAAACTTCATTGACTTGGCAGTTTTGACAAGGGGTCTCCCCCCATCCCCCCCCCCTTCACTGGTTCTTGCAACAAAATAACCTGACCTAATAATAACTATCATGATTCCAGGTTTATAAGCAGACAAACAGAGAATCAAAAGATTAAGGAACTCAGCAAAATAAACAAACAGCACCTTTCCCCATACTTATAACAGAACAGGCATCAAAAATGTCCCCAGTGCCTGTCATTAACTAATATAGTTTCTTTGTTTCACAGAATAGAAAGAATTAAAAAAAAGTGTTTTCAAGTGCACATATTTGCAAATAAGACTCTACTGGTTATTTTCAGTGATCAATTTTCTGTTTGTCAAACCATCATGTTGGAAATTCATGTTAGGTAACCTGTGTGGGATTCAAGCATATGTGTGAAGCCAGTTTTACAAATGAATGGAAATCTCTTGCTCAAAATACCAGGCCTTCCTCTTGGACAAAAGTAGAATCTGCCCAGCCTCTCGTTGTCCTAGACAACATTTCTCTCAATGATGACAAGTCACAGTCTGCCCTCGTGATGACCTGGTTGGGTTGACAGATTTCACACTGTGGAAGAGTGAAGAGTGAGGATTGTGCTATTTGGAGACTCTCCAGAACTATTCTTCAAAGTGTCAGAAGGATCACAACAGGGCGGAAAGTTCAGAAGTTCAGTTAAGTTTAAGATCCTTCACCTTGGAAAGTTTTCATTATTTTTTTTCCTATTTCTTGTACACCCCAATAAATGTTTCAGTTGCAAATTTCTCAGCATGCCTTGGTCAAACCCACTCAAAAATTATGCCAAAAATTTGCTTTTAAAGTTCTGCTGTCAAAATGTGCAGCTCTGGGAGGTTGAGATCATTTAGAAAGTATCTGATTTTCAATAACAGATTTCTACTTATGTTGAATTTCATATTTCTTCAGGAATCCCAACTCTGAAAAATTTGTCTTAAAAGCAACCAAACTTTCTGAAACTAGCTTCAAGAATACTTACTCTTCACCAACTTTAAACAAAAAGAGAAACTTGCTGGTTAACAACAGGACATAAACAACAAATTTTTGTAATAATAAAGTAATAGTAGTCTCTTATGTGTAAGATATGTTAGTGTCAAAAGCTATCAATGATAATAAATAAAATGTTATCAATTAACAGCCCAAAATAGATTAATAACTACATAGGAGTTTGTACTGAAGAACTTAAGAAACATAAGCTTGGGAATACTAATGGATTCCCCAGATCAATGTGGTAGGCATTTAGGAAATGTTGGGCGACATTTTTGATTGTCCCATGATGGAAAGAGTCTAGATAGAACATAACAGAGGGAGCCAGGCATGAGAGATGTCTTGAAGTGTGTGGGATAGTTTCATACATCAAAGAGTTGTACCCTTTAGTAGTTCTATCCGCGAAAATCCTATTTCTTACAATCTGAACTTGGAACCTAGCTCTGCTCCCCTGTTTTACATATAAGCACAACATATTCTTTTGCATGGTTTCATGATTTCCTTTTTGGGAATGCAACAACTATGCAAATTAAAAGATGAGTGTTATTTTGGCAGGGAGCTGTGGTGGAAGCACTTTCTCAGTAGTTGTTCTGTATCTTAGGAAATCACCAGTGGCAAGACTGCTTGTGATATCTGATTGTGTTACCAACAAAAAATACCTGTGTCAGTCTGTGTTAGTAGCTATCATATTCACAGTGATTCTGTATGTCCTGCAACCTGTGGCCACATCATTATGCCCTCTTGGATGACGGTGCCCAAATGCTCACATATGGAAAACATTATTTAAGTCACAGATTTCTTTTCTTATATTTCTACTGTCTAATACAGCTGGAATCTTGGAATATTTTTGGTTAACTAAAGGAAATAAGTCCTTTACTATCTTTTAAGATAGTAAAGGAGGATATTATAAAATATGTGCAATAAAAAGGAGGCATTGAGTGTGAGTGGGTTCAAAGTCTTTCTAGGTAAAAAGTTAGCTGATCAAGGTAGTGAAGTAACAGACTTCTGTTCATAATCTAGGAAGATCTTTAAAGAACACAGAAGGGATAGGTGGGTTATAGCATTAAACTGCATGTTGGTCAGATGGCTAAGTTTGGTATCACTGACATTTAATTTTATAGAGCAAAATGATCTGAATGTTTTTTCATTTGTATCGCTCTTCTAACCATATGCTTTGCTGTTGATGCTTTGCACATACTTGTTAGCCTTATTTAAAATTCTACTACAGAGTTTAAATAGTGGAAATTTAAGATTTTCCTACTACTTTTGCCCAAGTTATCATTTTTTATATGCAATTTGAATTGTCCTTAAATCACCTTGAGTCACCCTTTCCTATTATTCATGCCACTAATATCATTGGTAAGTAGTTACTGGAGTCCTTAATTAATATTTAAAAAGTATAAGTTTTCCTTTTCTTAATATTCTTTATTTAAGACACTTAAAAAATAACACCAAAGGGTGATTTAAGGTGGTGAGTGCTGTTGGAGTTCAAAAATAGTCTAAGAGAACATTTTTGTCATAAGACCGGTGACATGTCTTATTATTAATTTCCATGTAGTGGGTGTTTCTTACTTATCCAGCTATTAACATTAGGTGAAATTCATCCATTGTATTACTCATTCAGTTCCAAACAGTTGAAATAAAAACCCACTTCTTTGATTATTTTCAAGATCTCAGGTGGCATTGCTGGCTTTTAGAGGATTAGCAAATGGAAATTTTAAAAATAAAAAAGTTAGACTCTTCACAGAGATTATCTTGAAGTTCCAGTTAATAATTACTGTTTAAAATAATTGACTCTGAGGCATGCTAAGATTCTGAGAAGTCATGAGTCACTGAAGAAAAATGAAGTTAGGGCCCAAATAGCTTTTGTGTTAGGAATTTTGGGTTATATTGTAGTTTTTTCACAACAGGTTGTCCATGTTTGTCAATTTCCAATTAAGAAAACAGCCCACTCACTAGAAAACACTGTTTCAATATATTCATCAACCCTTATCTTTTAAGCCATTTCACCTGAGTTACTATAATCTATTTATCTGTGCAAACAATTTTTACAAGAAGATTAACACACTTTGGCAGGGGAATGAAAAATAATGTTGATGTTTTGGACTTTTTGGTTCCTTAAAGAATAATCATTACTATATCAAGGTGGATAAATGTGATAGAGAAAATACTGCAAGAGAAGAGACCCTTTAAAAGAAGGAACTTGGTTTCTTTTTCACTATGGGAGCTAAACAATTAAAAGCATGCCTGGTACATAGCAGGTGTTCAGAAACTAGCTTTTGAGTTACTAAATGAATGGAAAAGAATACCCTGGAAACCTGTGGTGTGTCTGCAGGCCAACCCAAAAAAGATGCTTTATCAACTGAGAGGGAGGGGGCTTCTTCTAGTGGGGGAGTATAGAGGATGATCTCTAGGCCCACGGCGTAGCTTTAAACCTGACTGTTTCCCAAAGGGCAATGTTGATCTCAGTGTCCTCTCAGTGCCTCTCCACTTATTGAACTTAATATTTAAATGCAGATATTGATTTGTAATAAAACTTACATAATGTGTCAATTGAAGATAATAACAATTAACTGAACTTATCAAACTTGCAATATTTTCGAAAGGAAAGACAAAGTTATATATGTAATTTAGCACATGGAATATTTTCCATAATATCAGCTAGGTTCAACTACAACTCTAGGTTGTATATTGATATTGAATTGAGACCCTGGGGTGTCTATATAAAAATCTGAAATAGAATTGAAGACTGGGATCAGCATAAACTGTTTTTATAAAGCAAGTTGCTAAAAAGTCAAGTGGATAAACTTGGGTTAAGCGTGGTAAAAGGAGAGAGAATGCATTTATTGTACACCCAGGAGTAACTGGCCTTTTCTTTGTAACATAGTTTTAATGTTAAGAAAAAGCAATCATTTGATATGTGAGATACAAGGGAGAGAAATGTGTTTTTCTTTACTCATAAGCCTTCAGTGATTCTCCACTGCATTTTTCACAGAGTAATGACAAACTGGTATTCAAGATGATTCCTGGTCTGGTAAAAGTTTCAGCCTAATTTTACATCAATCTGACTCTCTTTCTTCCAACCATGAAACTTCCTCCCCTTATCCTTCAAATGAATCCAGCATTTCTCTACCCCTGGAATTCAAAAGGCACGTTTTGAGTGCACTTTAAAATGTCTCCAACTTATGGTACTTAATGTTTATATGCAGATGTTGATTTATAATGAAACTTACATAATGTTCTGTAAGTGCAATGTTACTTCAATAAAAATTTATAAAACGAAAATAATGAAAAAAATTAAAAGGCAGACAAATCATTTCCACTTGTAAAAGTTCAATCATGTTTAAGTACAAATGCCAACATCTTCTTGAAGACCTTTTCGAGAAGGTCCAGCGCTCTCTCAACTGAAGCTCCTTGGCGCCTGTCAACTTATTGGGTTATTATGGTGAGCTGTGTACCAAGCTTTCCCATCGTGTATTTTCATCTTTTAAATTCTATAGATCATAGCCTGCCACACAGTAGTTGCTGCCTTAGTATGAGTTTTAAATCTAATTTAGCTTTTCTTCTTTTCAAAAAGGGATTTATTCTATGAATTTTGAGAAAAAGATTTTTTGGGTAGATGTGTAGCTTTTTGGCCTTTGCCAAGAATTATCTCCAAAATAGAAAATTAAGTGAATGTGGTAAGGCACAAAATGAAAGAATGAGAAAAGAAAAAGGAAGGAGATGGGGGATTTACCTTTTTTGCATGGCAAGGATCGTAAAGTAAAAATGCTGGGTGGGAGAGGGAAGGGAGATACAGGGGCTTACAAGAATGTTCTACTCCACTACTTTCTTGACAACTCTTAAGAGAACAAGAGGGAACATCTAATCATTCTCTAGAAATACACTAGCTGTGGCCAGTCATCTCCAGTGATTAGTTGCCCACTCTGTATGGCAGTGGGGTGGGTGTGCTGGGCAGCGACATCAGCAGGCAGAGGCAAAACTTATTTTCATGGCTGGACATTCCTTATAGATTTTGTTACCCACAGAACACAAATAAGCGTAATAAAGACAGAGGCTTCTTTGACCCTAGGTTAGCACTTGCTTTGTTTTTCAGTGTTGTCTTGGCGGGAGGTATGGGAGGTTCTGGGAAGGTGGAATAGTGACAGTCTTATTTGTAACAGCTACACTGTGAGAAAAAGGGAAAGCAATGGTGTAGCTTTGGCTGACAAAGGTGGTGCAAGGCTAATGGGTTGTTGCTGGTATTGTTTATTTAGTAGTCATTGCTCGGATTGTTGATGCTGAGTGTGGGTGCCTGGGTGGAGCACAGCACAGAGCTATCTCTGTGGACCACAAATGCATGGCTCTTAGGCCTATAGCATCCTCCAGTGTGCTGTCTTTGCTCTTGCATGCTTTGACTCCAACTTCAGAGAGAAAATGGAAGTCACCGATGGGAAATTCTTTACAAAGAAAGCTGTGACAAAACTTACAAAAGCCCCTACTCTACTGCAACTCTTTCCTTCTACGTGTACTACTAGAAGAAATGCCTGCCTCACTGAGGCCAATCTTTTGCTTACCTTTTCAGCACACATTTCTCTCAGTTGCGACATATCTCTCCTGTATGTTCCATTGTTCTTTCTTTACTAGGTCTTTTACCATCATTTCAGAATGCTTTAATGTCTTGCAGAAAATCAAAACCAAAACTTTCCCTATGTTCACTTTCCAGCTAAAGTTTTCTCTTTGCCACTTTATTTGCAACCAAATTTTGAAAGGAGATCTGTCTGGTTTTGCAGGGGGAGCCCTTGTATATTTGTTGAAATGATGAATAAGTGAAAGAATGGAAAACTGAAAGGGGTTCATAAATGGCTCTTTTCTTCATTACGAGTCAAGTGTTTTTTCCTGCTATGTCTTTTATACTCTTCTCACACGTATGTCTACGTATGATCATAGAGAAAAATACGAATAACATAATAAAAGTCCCTTTTATTGAGAATTTATACTGTGATCGGTGTGTGCTAGGACTTTGCATACATTTACTCCCACCTCTCTCCATAATCCTGTGAGTCACGTGCTCTCCGATCCTTTTCAGTCCAGGAAATGGGGAGCAGAGAGGCGTTGGCAGATGTAGCTGCCAGAATTGGAGCCGGTTTCCACTAGCGTCATGGGGAATCCTTGTTTTCTCTTCTCACTCATCTCAAATGGTAAAGTTTATTTTGTATTTTTAAGGTAAAGTTTAAATAAGAAAGGACTTATGGTTGAGTGGAAAGCAGAATGTGAAAAAAAACTCCAATGAAGTCCTAGATCTTAACTTTTTCTTTACCTGGCAGTGAGTGTTCTGGTATTTTGGGGTGGTGGTTGATTTTTCTTTTTTGCTTGTAAAACTGAGACACTGGGTTGAAAAATCTCAAGTGCTCTCATTTCAAAGCTTTGTCAAATGTGAAGTGCTATTTAAACGTGCATGAGAACTTTGATTTCATGCTCCTTGGAATAAATTTCATTTTATAATGACAAGCCATCAGTGTGAAGTGCCATACAAAGCTTTGCTAAATGCCCTATGTCATAATTTCCAGTAAGTTTCCCAAGGTGGTCCAATAAATAATGTTTTCTGGCTTCTGGCTACAATTTCATTTTCTGCATCTTGGTATTATTCATTTAGGAAAAAGAAACAACAAGAGATTTTATTTTCTGGTCAAGATTAAGTTTCTTTCTTTTTTGCAATTTTTTTCATGATTATGAAGAATACATGCTTATAGTAAAAAATAGAAAAGAAGGAATAGAAAGAAGGAAAATAGAAAGAAAGAAAAATCATTATCTAGAAATAATCCTTATTAAAATTTTTATGTTTTTAAAAACATAACTAAGATCTTTCTTTAAGATATACAAATTGGTATCCTGCTCCTTTTTCCTTGATGTATTACAAACATTTGAGACCCTTTCTTTCCATAATGCACAGTTTGCATGACAGGAAATAACCAACTCCCCCTTGAGAAAAATTAAAGCAACTGTGGCAGCCTCAATCTGACTTTAATTTGTCACAACAGTGATTCCATTTCCTTCTTCTTCAGGGACTGCTGACAAGTGTCCTCAGTTGTCACCACCACACCCATCTCTTTCTTATCAACAAAAACAAGGTCAGGTGATGAAATGAACAATTTGTCATTTGGCACCTTCTATCAGGGCAAGAGGAATACTGAAAAAAGCAGTGGTAAAATGTAGAAGTAAAGCTACGTATTTTTTCATGAAGTTATAAATATATTTGCTCAAGGGTATGGAAACAGTTTCATGCCAAAAAAAGTTTAAACGTACTGCAAAGAGAAAATTGCCATTATACTATAAGAAAAATATTTCCTATGAGTAAACATTATTTGCATGGCACACAAAAGGGTATACTGCATATGTGCACTACCTTTGGACATTAAAATTAATATATAAAGAAAAATGATAGTTTGTTATGGTCAAGAATGTGTGCAGAGGAATTACAAATATGGAGTCATATTGAATTCTGCTAACAAGTTCTACCTTGGGTGAGTTATTTCTTCTCTTTGAGTTTCAGTTTCTTTGCATTAAATATTACTGGCTATTTTAGAGGGATCTTAGGGGAATTAAATGTGTCATTCTGCACAAAACACATACATCAGTGTCGAGAACTTAAGGGCTGCCTGCATGTTGGCTATTATTATTGTTCAATATAATATGTGTCTTAGATAATTAAACAACACAGTTCTTAGATATTCATGCAGGGTCCACAGCAAGACTTTCTATATCACATCACCATAGGACATTCTGAAAATGTGTTATCTACCCAGAGATGGCAGGTTCAATGAGTTTGCATTAGCAGCGATAGATGCTTTCTTGGCAATGTGGTGGGAGCACAGAGGAGGGAACAGTTCAAAAGTTTCACTGTAGCCCTCTTGTGCTTGTAGGCTTTCAGGAGACCAACAGCCTTGGAGAACCCTGCCGAAAAGGGACCCAGCCTGCTCTGGTGCATCCAGCATCTGTGAGTAAGGACTTCCATCATCATTCTGTTTGTGGTGGTGTCCTTAGGTGCGGTGGCCTTGGCCGACCTTCCCCTTGAGACTTTCCTTTGTAATTGCTGCCACCCTCCTCAGGCACTGGCTCAACTACCCTCCCTCCTAAGGTTACTTATAAGTAATAAACCACCCAGGTGCCCCAAGGCAATTTGGTTTGCTAGTTAGAGAGAAAACAATATCTTGATCTTGTGTGTTAACCCTGAGATCTCAGTTTGGAAATACAAAGGATTTGAAGGGTGGAACTTCCTCTCCACTTTTTTTTATATGAGTTTTTTTTATGGGGAGTTAAGTAGGGACCATTATGGGGTCTTTTGGTTCATCTGAACCTATGAGGATAGAATGGTAAAGACAGGATATAACCCCTCATTTTATTTATTAATGAAATCAGAAGAGATGGCTTATTTCTGGGTGGGAGGTTGAATTTAATTTTATTTAACAAACAAATCATTCTGGTTCAATGAATCACAGAGTAACTTCAGTCAAAAGAAAATTAATTTGCTGTGTAGTTTACTATCTCCAAGAATCAAGGAAGCGGTGACACCAGAAATACTCTGAGTGGGCTTAGGTTTTATTTAAGGAAGTGCTGCGGTAGGAAATTGCCATTTCTCTGTGCTGTATTCAGGTGAGTGAGCAAACTGCTGGACTCTGACACCATCACATTTTTACCAAACAGAATCCATGACAAGGGGTAGGGCTGTCTCAACTATGGTGTCTAAATTGATTCTTAGAGAGGAAAATGAGTTGCTGGTGAAATTTACTTTTTGGGCTTTATCAATCCTCTTATGCTTTGCTGAACCAAGCTTATCAGCATAAGGGTTACTGAACAAAGCAGTTGGTAATTTTATAATACCTGTTCCTGCCATTGGCTATGGATGACTGTGATCCCAAGCTGATCTTGGCTTCTCTGTCCTGGAGACTGCCAGGGCTCTCCTGCAAACAACCCAACTGGGCTAATGCACCATCTTTGCCCCACCTCACCCGCTAAGTTTTCTCATCTCGAGTTTTTCAGATGTCGAGACCAACTCCTGGAGCTACAAGTATTCAGTATCATCAAGTTTTACCTCCTCTTCTCCACACTTACACCTCTCCTGCCTTTATACTTTCTACAGCCACCCTAGTTTGCTACCGGATTACATTTATCTTCACTCATTGAGTTTTCACTTGTTGAGTCCCTCCTACATATGGCTGTCAGTTAATTTTCTCTCTGGCCAGCAGGTTTTAATACTTTCTGGACCTTTTGGTCACTTAATGACCTAAATACCTTCCATATGTCAGCTCAGTCTCATTTCTAGAGAATTACTTACGCAGTCAACATTACCTACTTTTTAGAGTTCAAAAAATAAAGTTTCTTCTCCTACCCAGGGCATGTCACTGCCTTCTACCTTCTCTCCTCTCTGATTTACAGTATTTGTTAACTATCTTAAAAATAGGTCATTTATGCTTTTGTGTGGTCCTTGTTTTAAAGTGTATTAGTCTTGTCCATGTAATGAGGTTGTTAGTTCTCTGAGGGTGGAGAACAACCTCAAGTTTCCTTCTGCGCATTCAGAATTCTCAGCCAATTCTTGTCGACTTGAAATAACTTACTTATTCAGGTATTTGCATTTGCTGTCTCTGGCAGAGTCCAGTCCCATTGCTGTCTGAGACGGGAGCTGGTCATTTTGTTTTAAAAGGCCATTTCAGTCCTGGTGGTTATTGGTGTGGCTCTGGGAACCTTGGCCTTATGGACTGATTGCCATAGGTTTCTATTTTTTGAATGAATAAATGATAACTCAGAGGAAATGCTGGGCTCCCTGATTCAATTTTCTGTTTTTCATGAGTCAGATAAAAAATAAATCTGTTAAATGACATCAGCCAGTTTAACAGAAACCAATGGCTCTAGAAGGTAAAAACTGTTTCTTTTTTTCAGATGGTTTCCCCTAGACAGCCAAAGTATATAGAATGATTTCTACTGATGTCTTTATTGGGTTCCTACTTGAATACCTTATCCTTTTATTAAATTTATATTTAGTTGAATAGGATTGTTGACAGCTCTTTCCTGGTTCCTTAGGTCTTGAAGCATAGTTTAGAATGGCTTTAAAGTTTGGACTTAGCTTGCAGTCTTCTTTCACTCCCTTGTTGCTTCAGTAACTGCTCATGCTTTAATTGCTTCCGACAGTCTTCCATAATTTACTAAGATCGGAGTCAGTTACTCCCTTCTCTAACGTCCCCAAAGTTAATCATTCTCTTCTCTGAATCCTATACACAAGTTTCTTATATTATGTATATTACTTCTACATGTATTTCATATGCATGTGTTATTCGATGTATCATGCCCCATCAGAATATATGTGCTGTGTTTCTGTAAATTCCTCAGAGGCAGGAACCATGTCTCATTCACCTTTTATTTCCAGCACCCGATATGCTGCTGGCCCCAGGGGGTGCTCCATTGATGAGTGTTGATGAATAATGACATGGTGAGGACACTATCAATTTTGTCTTCTGCAGCACAGTGCAGATCCTCATCTGCACCCAAAGCGCAGGGAAGCAGCAGCAGAAACCCTGAGAACCCATCATAGAGTATAATCCACATGAGATGGAGGGTTCCACAACCACAGCCAAGGCCTTGCCTTTCTTCTAGAGGCAGGCAAAGATTGGACTTAGAACCTGTGGAGTGTTAACCTTGGCATTCAAAAGAACCTGAACTTGTCCTGAGCAGAGCCTTGTTTCTCTGTTTGGAGAAAGAGCACATGGCTGGGGGTAGAATATCATGCTGTCAGCATGATTTCTTCTGAATCACCCTGTAACAATTTTTTAAAGGATGTTTTTATTTTATTTCCTTTTTTTCAATTTTGAATTCAGAAATAATTGGCATATAACATTGTATAACTTTAAGGCATACAAGATGACTGGACACAACTCTAGATGGCAATATGATTTAGTGATTTTCATCATTGTTACCTCTATCATGTCACATAATTATTTCTTTTTTGGGTTGAGATTTAGTCTCTTAGCAACTTTTAAGTTTATAATGCAATTTTGTTGACTATAATCAAGATGCCATCATTAGCGATCCAAAACTTATTTATTTACTAGTTGCAAATTTCTATATTTAAACACCTTATCCGCTAAAATTTTAGTTTGTATTCTTTACATTTTATGTGGTTCTCAAAGGTAACATCAAAATTTATCTTTAAGAAATCTTCAGAAAAGATGTCACTATTTGCTAGGAATTCCCTGCTAGAAAACAGAATTTATAAATGAACTGCCCCTCTATATTTATAGGGATATCACGCAGCACCAGATGGTTTGGAATATGGTAGGTGGCTCTTGGTTCACAGTCTTCATAAATACAATTTTTGTGTCAAAGAAAGAATTTCTGCAGGGTATACTAAGTTTTAGGTGGCAATTTTTATTAAAGCATTTGAGCCTCTGGGTCACTTCCTCTTAAAAAGGTTAAAAAAATATGTTTATACACAGTAGTCCTGTTTTGGAAATAATGAGCAAAGAACAATATTTTTGTAGCTCATGCTTGTGCTAATAAATAAATATGGAAAGGCAGTTCTGGAGGAGGAATAGAACTTTAACGATCAAGTTAAGCAAATTAACTGATAGGAAAAGCCGAATAGTCAATAGTGCAAAGCCTGTAGGTTGGGTGGGAGCGCCATGATCTCTGTGGTGGATGATATTTGGTGCCCTGCAACCTCCAGTTGAAATTGTTGCATTCCCTCAAGCTGCACAATCACTGGGAACCTTAGCCTTACACATCATTTCCTCTGTGCCTGTGTAGAAACCACATTGTGTTGCTCTTGAAATGGTTGCCACGGGAACATCTCCACCTTGTCATTATCCACAGAGGCTACTGATTATATTAACCAGGAGACAGTGATATAGAAGGGAGGAGGTAGCCACCCGCTTTGCAGAAAATTGCAATTGTTTCTGTGATTTTCACCTCTGTGGCCACACATCTCTCTGAATACTGCTTTCTACCTTCTCTCTTCTTTGGCCTCCATCCGCCCAATAGCATTAATAAAAGAAACAGTTATAATTCCATCCCTCCTGCCCTCTTTCAGTTCTGTTGCAGATGTGATGTAGAACAAACATAATGGCCAGTCCTTTCCCTCACTCTGTTCTTCCCCTCCCCTACTTAGGTGTAAAGATGACTTTCGTCCTTAAAGGTCTGTGATCTCCATGTCCAACACACTGGTGCTGAAGCCACAGTTTCTTGTTACTTATCCAGACAAACTTCTAGAAATTTATACAAATGCCTCTTTTCTAATTATATGAAGAAAACAGGAAATGAAACTGACTGTAACAAATAACTTTATCTTATATAATTTTCAGCAGGTAAGACAGGATGGGAGGATCGCTTATGAGAAAGGTTTCCTGATCTATTCCTGGAAATGCAGGTGACATCTGAGAGATGTTGTTTGAAGTACTCTTTTGTGATATAATTCATTGTCCAAACCAGGAAACTCTGGTAGTGAAAGACAGTATTGTAGATAAATACACTTGACAACAGATGCAAACTAGGTCTATGCCAGGAAAACCAGGTATATATTGTCACCTTGTATGTAAACATGGCAGTACATGGGCATGATAGTACAGTACCCTTAAAAAATACAGGGAAAGAGGCACCTATTCTGGGAAAGCTTCTGTGCAATTAAAAATTAAAATTGTGGAATTAAAATCTGGATCAGTAAGAAAGGTTCCATTTTGGTTACTTCTGTTTCACATAAATTTAGTCAAAGTGAGTCCATTCTTAAAAGTAAAGTGGTGGCACTGAGAATTGAAAACAAATCACAAAGGGAAGGAAAAGAGACTGCACTGGAAGATGCCAGAGAGATGTCATAAATCCCTATTAACTCTGTTAAAAATTATCTAACTTAGGGGTTAGTTGCTGTTCTTGGGAAGGTCCATAGAGTAAGCACTTTTGACTTTGTGAGGCATATAGTCTTCGTGGCAAATACTCCACCATTGCAGTGGGAGGAGCACACACAGAAGCTGTGTAAACGAATGGGCATGGTGTGAGGTCGGTAGGGGCACAGATTGGATGCATTACTAACTGTCTTCCTTCCCCCTGTTCTAGTTACCTGTTGTTTTTTAAAGATTTATTTTATTTATGCATACCAGAGCTGGGGTACAGGCCAGAGTCCAGGGAGGTGAGAGGATTCACCAGAGACAGAGTGGGGAACAGAACAGGCAGACTGACTGAAGCATACTGCTGAGGGGAGCAGTGGGCAAGGCAAGAGAGGTCTGCAGTGCCATGTGGGTCCCTTCCCTGGCTGGCTGCAGGGCTGAAACTCATGCTGCAGTGGCTGTGGTTTGCTTCATAGTGTGCTGCTTAAGCCACTGTGCCACCGAGGAGGCCCTAGTTACCTGTTTTAATATCTAGACATTTTGGAAAGTTATCAGATTTGATTTTGAGGTCTCCTGTCTTGCTATGACAGGTTGGGGCTGTGGCTCATGTGGTCAGTGGGTCTTACTTCTTCATGCATGTTTTTGTGATGCACGTTTCCCTTCTAGAAGATCTATGGGCAGGAAGGTGTAGAGGGCAGACAGCTGAGGACTCCCTGGGCAGAAGTGACAGCTACACAGTCTTCAGTAAGCACTTTAGGAAGAGGGCTGCTGGGGTGTGGACACAGGGAATGGAACTATGGTGATTAAGTTTTTCCTATAATTTTTTAAAAGTCATAGTTCAGATTCTAATTAGATTTGGGAGAGAGAGCAGAACTGCAAGCACCTGAGGGAAATGAGGTCTTGGGTCTGTGCCTCTACTTGGAAAACTTTGACTCAAAAATAAGGTAAAAGATATAAAAATCACTTTAAACTAGTTTGGTGCTTATCATGAAGAATTGGGATCAGTTGATAAAAGTAAAAGTTGTAGGAAAAGGTTCCAAAATGTTCCGTAGGTGTTTATTTTTAAATTTTTATAAAGTTGTGTTTAAAGTGTTTCCCTTTAGGATGAAAGCACATACTACAACCCAGGCAAATGACAGCAAGTGTATGAGATAGAGAGAATTTATCAAACTGTAGACAGAATAGTAGGAGGAACCATATCAGTTACAGCTCACGTTGTGACTGGATATAATGTGATGTTCACACAACTTTGTGCTGTCTGGTGACAAACTGCCTTCACTGCAGACTGAGAAGACTGTGGAGCGAGCCCAATAATGCTCTGGCATCTAATTTCTACTCACTAACAAGGTACATGGAGGCATTAAGCACTAGCACAGGTAGCACCACAAACCAGGAAGAAGCTCAGACGACAGCAGTCCTAGCTGAGCTGTTCAGCAAAACATAGGGGATGACTGACATTTACAGGAATTTGATATAATTTTTTAAAAAGATTGATTTATTTATGCATACAAGCACTGGGGTACAGGCCAGAGGTGTGTGGGGTGAGAGGATTCACCACAGACAGAGCAGGGAGCAGAACAGGCAGATCAACAGAAGTACACTGCTGAGGGGAGCAGCGGGCCAGGCAGGAGAGGTCTGCTGCACCATGTGGGTCCCTCCCCAGCCGACAGCAGGGATCGAACTCGTGCTGCAGTGGCTGCGGTTTGCTTCATAGTGCGTTGCTTAACCCACTGCGCCAACCGAATTTGGGAGGCCTCAGGGAGGCCCGAATTTGATATAATTTTTAAAGCTAATTGGTAAGTGAATAGTAGTTATTGGGATGTCAATAGCTATAAAGAGAATGTCCTTTATGATCTTCCAGTTTATTAGGGAGGTGTTTTATTTATCCAGAGGAAAAACGAGACCACTTATGAAGCGAAATACAACACAAATTAATATTCCCTTGCAGGTGTGACTAATAAAGACATGAGTGAAAGTTACCCAGATTGGATGCTGAGCAGAGGAGATGAGAACACAGGATGAATCGCCAACACTGTCACTCGAAGGTAGAGGGTCCTGAGTAATGGCAGGTGCAAAGGAGATGGATGGGCAGAAAGCAAGGCCAGCCAGGAAAGGGAGGCTGGGCTTGAACCCCGGTGCTAAAAAACCCCTGGCAGTCCCAGAGTGAAGAGGGACAGGATGGCAACGTTTGCAGATGATACGTTAGGTAGTGAACAAAATTACAGCGAATTTCTGTTTAAGGTTTTATATATTTTCCAGATTTTTTACCTTACACAATTAAAATAAGCTAATCATAAAAAACATCCAAGTGTTACAGAAACCTATGATATGGATGATTAAATATCCCATAATTTTTCCTGCAAAAATAACTACATTAACAATTAATGTTGCTTATTAACACTATGATAAATGAAAAAAAATATCATTAGGAACCATGGAATTACAAAGAGAATTATCTCCCCTTTTCCCATGTGTGCCTTGTATTAGAAATTGATATACTACCTACTGTTGAAAAGAGGCTTTTTGGTTATTTCTCTGACACTTAGAATGAGATATCATTGGAGAGTATGAGACAGAAAACTGAACTCCTTACTCCTCCCCATCCTGTGTGGTGGAGCCATGTACCTGGGAACTGGAAATCCACATAGTCTAGAAATAGTCAAGGGGTCATTTCCATGAGCAGCTGGAAAAAGCCCAGTCAGAGTCTTTAGGAGACCGTGCCAGAGCTCTCCACAAACTGTATCTAGCTTTGAACTGGTCCATGAGTGACTCAGCTATCGTCCAGAATACATTCTGGACCATCAGGGTGGCAGAGGTATCTCTAGTATGGAAAGAGTTCTTGCACGTCTTTTTGTCCCTGGAAAACCTGAGAAAACAGGTATTGTACATTGATATGGGAGGTTACCAAGTCAGGAGAAATACAAACACGTCCATCTCCTACTAGCCTTTTGAGGATCTAAGGATCAGAAATAGCAAGCTCTAATTTCTCCTTGTAATTTTCAGGGGTTGAGGTAAATTAAATTACCTCTTTAGCCGAACTTGTTTATGAAAAGGGAAAGCAATACTCTGTGGGTGCAACCCAGCACTTTGAAATCTACAGACGGGGAGTGAGAGGAGAACCAAACACTGAAAACCTTGGAGCAAATTGTGACATTTCTCCACTTTCTTCCCCTTTCCTCCTAGTCCAAAGTGAAGGATGGTTTTGACAGTTAGAAGATAGGAAATCTGAAGGGTGACTGATCAGTGTTTTGGATTTCCAAAGATTAGGCCTCAGAGGTTGAGCAAAGCTTTGAATAAGAAGCAGTACATGAAAGGGAAAGGTAGAACTAAATACATTTCCTGGGTAGTTACAAGGGAGGAAGCAACTAGTGCCGACTCAAAGGACTTGGCCATGGTGAAGTTTGACCAGGATTGCAAGAGAAGACGTTAGGGATTTAAATTAGACAAAGGAGTGAGAACTAGACAGTGACTAACTCACTAAGGGAAGCCACTGACTAGGTTTCCTTGTGGGATTTTCAAAAGAAAACAGAATCTCAGCTAGTCTAGTCCTTGGACCAAGAAAGGAATAACTTCCTTGTATAGGGCTTCAAAGTTTTTAAGATTTACTTGTTTAAAACTGGCACATCTCGCGTACTCCTGCTGAAGCTCTGAGAGGTTGGGTAGAGCCAAGATTACTTCACTAGGGAGTGAAGAAATCTAAAGACAAAGGGTTAAGTTCCAGTTAGGAGGAAAGAGAAGAAGGAAGGAAGGCAGACCTCTGAGGGTTTTGAAGTTCAGAGGGAAGTGAGAATTTTTTTAGTTTTGAAAGAAAACGTTTGTTCCTTTCCAGGTACACTTGGTTACTCACTGTTAAGTAGGCGGAAGTCAATGAATGGGTAGGAGCCACGGCGTTCAGCAGGAACCCCTGTGTGACCCCTCAGTCGTACATCTCCTAGAAAACAGAAAAATCCAAACAAGTGTTTGAAAACATTGCCAAGTGTATTCACGTTTCCTCTGTAAATCCTTTTAACCACTTATGTCACTGGAACCAACACCAAATGTCAGGAGAAAAAGGGTTTCCATTCACTTAGCTCAAGAGAGCACTCTGTGAGAAGGGATATTTAATGACTGTGGAGTGTATGAACTTGGCAATACTCAAACAAATGAAATGGCCTCTTCATATTTGTCTGCAGGAGGAGTCCATGAAAATTTTAGTAATTTGAAAGTTTCCATAGTCTTTTTATACTTTCCAGGGCCAACTTAGAAGCAACTTGCTCCAAATGAAGCAACTTAATCTGGAAGGACAAATGGTATGCTAAGATGATCGCTTTCATTCTTAGTGGAAGTTTTAATCAACCACAGTGTTGTTTTTCTTGGTTGCAGTACAACTGATTTTTGACTGGTTTCCACCTTCCTTGTAGTCAAGTTTTAGCACTGATCTGTTTTCAAATCTGCTCAGATGAATGTGAGTCTCGTTCTAGGTACTGGACACTCAGTCACCCTCGTGCTTATGACAGCCTGTAGACTTTCTAATGCTTGTTTGTAGGCTTCATTTAATGTCTGTGTTTACTCTCCTTTTTGGCATATATCCTGGCTTCCCAATCAAGAGAGGCAATAAAATAGAGTGGAAATAGCATGGGCTTTAGCATAAGGTAGACGTTGGATAAACCTGTCTCACTTCAAATCTAAAATAACATTCTTGCTGTCTGGCAGAAAGTGCTGGTTTGACTTCCTTCTACACTTCTGCAAAACAGGGGTCATGCGTATTGTTTTCCATTTTCTCCATCCCACTCTCTGTGTTGTCGGTACTTAGCCAACTCAAAGTGAATATCCTCTGTTGACAAGAACCGACATAGAGATCAAATTTGCCAATTATAGGTATAACGTGGATTAAGAAGAGAGATAACAATTCATGACACCTAATATACTTCTGGAAGGATTGAATCAAGGAAGGTTTCAATTCTGGGAATAACGTATCTGTTCCCATAAACCATGATTTCCCAGAAATAAGGTGGCACTGGGACATCAGCTTTTGAGGGGAGAGGAAGAACAGGTTTCTCTTCTCCCATCCTACCTGCTGGAGTTCTCCAGGGTGTGGTTGAGATCCTTCCCAGCTGTGACAGTGTTGACAGTGTTTAAAATATCCCTCACAAATGGGCCTTGAGTATACTTGGGCTTGTAATCTGCCAGCGGGGAGCCCTTAGACTAATCTCGCTTTGTTTGCATTTTACACTGGTGCCTTTTAAACACTTTGTGTAACCTGATATAGTAGTGCCACACTGAAAGAATTTTACAATATGGAATATAATGAAGTGGGAGGAGGAGAAAAAGGAAAGTACATTTAAACAATATGAATATAACCTGACATCAAAGTAGGGAATTCTGTTAGCATTTGATAAATTCACTTCTGCAAACATCACTGTTCTTAAGCTCATTAGTTCCTTACAATTTTATACTATTTTTCTAAAACATCCTTTTTATTTTTTCACAGTATAGGATTTCCCCCCTCAGGTGTGGTCACCATAGCTTTCCTGCCACCAAAATAACTGAAGTCCTCCACCACACTCCACTCTTCGTTGTTCTTTACTATTCCCTATTCCCTCCCTTCTCATGAGTATATTAGATCTATGGTCTTCTTTCAAGGGTCAGTCTTACTATTTGTCTAGTTTGATCCTTTATTTGGCTCCTATAGATTCCATATATAAGTGAAACCATCTAATAGTTATCTTTCTTCTGTTTCACTTTGCCTGCTTACTTGATTACTGCCAGTTCTATCCAAGTTGCCACAAATGACATGAATTTATCTTTTTGATTGCTGAGTAGTACTCCATTGGGCATATGTACTACAGTTTTTGTTTCATTCCTCTGTTCTGAGGCATTTAAATTGTTTCCATATCTTGTAAATAGTACTGCAATAAACAGGAGTGCAGGTTTCCTACTCACTATTCTTCTTGCTTTTCAGGGTAGAAAATACAATTTAAGAGAAGGAAGGACTGCTATTTAGCATCTTAGGCATCAGTATAGGGCTCAGCCCTCTTTAAGACACTCTTGTAGATAACCTATTGACTTTAATTGACTTCCTAAGTCTATGGTGTTTAAAATTGTTATTAGCCACCTAGTCCTTAAATCTAGTCTGTTAAAGTCGTGGCCAGAGCTCTCTCTTCAGTTGGTTTTAGCCTATGGAATATGCACATCTTTCTTTCTAAATGAAAAAGAAAAAAATCACAAATCCCACATGACAGAAATTATACTTTTAGAAGCCTTTGAGAAAATATAGCACGCTAAAATAATCTAACAAATCTAGCACTGCTGTAAACGAATTTATATTTTTGTACTTGGTGGTAAGATAGATATATCCTTGGAAAACTATGATAGTTAAAACTGTATTCATCTGGTCTACAAAACCTATATATTTGTAGATTTGTTGACCTGTTTTCTCATCCCTTTGGGCTTCTCTTGGGGTTTCAAGATCATCAGATGAAAATCACTTCTCCACAAGTATTTTCTTCTCAGTATTACCAAAGAATTCCTTTTGGGTTTGTAGTTGTGAGGCCACCCTTTCCCCATAAAACTTCTGTATAACATCAATATAGGTATTAAAGCCAGAATTTGTTCCACTTGTCCACTTGAGAGTCTACAGCAGAAGAGGCCCATCATTATGTGAGACTACAGGTTTAAAGAAAATGTGAGGTGATGACCCCCTGGCAGGATGGGTCAAGGGGCGGTGACGCGGACTCGGGGGGCTTCTGTTTCTGAGAGTATCAGCATTTTTCCCCTTGGTGTGGTCATAGCCAAACCAGTAACTATTTCTAAGTCCCAGTTTTCTAATATTTAAATTAAGTAGCATAATTATAATAGTTTTGCTTACCTCACAGTTTGTTGTGAGGAAATGATAAAGTACCAGATGATATCACAATGATTCTATTTATTAAATATTTACACCACACTGAGCATTTTACATGCATTATCTCCTATCATCTACCTAACCATCCAATGAAGATTTATCATTATTAGACCATTTTACTGATGAGGGAAAATGAAGTCAATGGATGTTTGACAATTTGTATAAGTTCCTAGTCCTGGTGAGTGTAGTGTTTGTGCTTAAACTGGCTCCAGAGACCACATTTTTAATCACTCTCAGGATAAAACAATTGTATAAACAGTTAAATATCAACTTTTTATTACCCAATGTATGCTCTGATTACTATTTGCCAATAAAACCAAATTCATCACGATTTTCAGAAATTGAATACCGGGAGAATCTATCCCCTTGATGAATTTGGGATTCATCAGTCAGATAGAAGTTGTTTACCCCAGTAGTATTTCAGGAGAACTGGGTTGTCCCAGTGGGAATTCAGATCCCATTCCTGATCAACAAGGTGTCTATTATTTTTAAGTAAGAAATGAGAAGCAACTATTAAAAAATATTATTGGGGAGAACTAAAATTACTAGGCAACTGATTTATTCATTCTCTTAATTAAGTAGAATTTTTATGATGCGATCCCTTTTTTGGGAAAAAAGACAATACCAATGAAGCAAGTTGATAGCAAAGATACCTAAACAAGCAAAATAGAACAAACCAGTAACAACGACAACAAATTACAAAACACAAACCTGAAAGTTTCTTTTTTAAAGCTTATTCTGTCTAACCTTACCAAAAAATCTTGGTCATGGATTACTTATAAAGCTAATGATGCCCTTTAAAAGTAATGAAGAATTATTTAGAAAACAGATCCAGAATCCAGCCATGTTAAAAGACAGTAGTGGGGCAGGAGGCAGGACAATTATAAGTGGGCTAACAATGCAGATAGAAATCTTTCAGAGTGCAAAGTTCAATACAAATAAACCAAACAAATACAAGCAAGCCAAACATTTTGTATCTTGAGTCTTCTATTTACTTGAAATGCTAATGTGGTTAAAATAAGTATTTTAAATATATATTTCTAATACAGAAAATTGTCACCCGTTCTCCCTGCTTTCACCCCTTTGAGAGTAATAAGCTCCTGGAAGAGAGAATAATTCAGCAACGGTCCCCAGAGGAGCTGTGGCCATGGGCTGATGTCTGCAGAACAGAACGAGTGGCATTCTGCTGAACTGCTTGTACTGGCCCGGGGCCTTGGGCAATCATTTATTTACCTAAGACCTTATATCCAAGCTAAACAATTATTTTGACTATTCATTAGACCCTTGTTTAACTTAAGCAACTATTTTTCTGGCAAAAGAAAGGTGCTGTAGAAGCAGGGTAGGAAGCGTTGACAGCTCTGAGTCGTGTCCTCAGACTGTTCTTATTGTGTTCCAAAATGAAACAAACAGCAGGGGAATTCTTATTTTGAAAGGACTGTTTCTCTTTTGCCCCTTCAAGCTGAAAACAAGATGTCGTCCTCGTATATTGAAGACTCCAAACACAGGCAGAGAGCTGAGCTGAGCAGTTCCAGCAGCCAAGACCTGGAGACAGTCACTCTCTCTCCCAGGGGACGTGGCTCTGGGATGGACCTTTTGCCCACTTGGCCTCTCAGGCCGTCTCTGTTTAATAAAAGCT
Organism: Galemys pyrenaicus; assembly: GCA_019455555.1. Classification (NCBI taxonomy): domain Eukaryota; kingdom Metazoa; phylum Chordata; class Mammalia; order Eulipotyphla; family Talpidae; genus Galemys; species Galemys pyrenaicus. The sequence continues at coordinate 5,101,209 of JAGFMF010011861.1, forward strand.
TGTGTGAGGGAGCAGACGTTATGTGGCCTCTTATGTAACTGGCAGTGAGGGTGGAGGCTCTGACAGCGATGACAACTTACAGTGGCTGAAACACGGGCCGCATGACAAGGACCAGACTCTGGCTGCAGTCAGGGTGTCAAGGTCATCTCAGGGTGGGAAAGGGTAGGAAAGGGACAGATCAGTTGCTACTGTGCTCCTGTTGCTGCTGAGACAAATGAGGAAGAAGTGATAATAACTGCAGGAACACGAGAAAGATTCATAGCTGGGGCTTACCGGGGCCACAGGAGATATAATCCTGAGGCAGCCCAAACATGATGGGAGAGAAGTCGCTTTGAAAGGTTTCTCTTTGAACTTACTTTTCGGTGACTAATTCATGTCACTGTGGCAAATTTGAAAAATGAAGGCAGAGAGAACTCAGATCCTTAAATCTCAAACAGGAACTTTTCTAGTTGCACTCTGACTGTCAGCTTCAAATATTTCAGACAGTTATTCCCAATTAGTAAAGTGAATTATTTCTCCACAAATGTTTATCTAACCAAACAAAGAAGGGGAAGGTTGTGCAATTTAATCACTGCATAGATTTATGGGATAGTACAGGCAGTCAGTTTAGATTACTCAGGCAGAGACAGATGGCTGTTCTGACTGCAGAGTTTCTGTGAGATCCAAGATGGCCGATTAGACCCAGATTTCCCATTATGGAGATTCAATTTTCTGCTTTACTTTTGTAGGTGAGGTTGAGCCTCTGTCTGGTCACTAAGGACTCTGTGTTGAATTGGTTGAGTAGGAGTTTTCTGCCCCACTGATCTGTTGAAATGAATAGTGTATTGATGAGAGAGATTTGTATGTGGGAAAGAGAGACTCCAGGGCTGATTTGTTCAGAGATCAACTTTTGGCAGAAGGGACAAAATAAAGTTTTCCTTCCTTGTCAAAAAATTTATGTCTTTTGTCTCCTTTACAAATCTTTATATCAAAATCAAAGAAAAGGGAGATTTCACAAAGTTAGAGAACCCAAACAATATTTCACTATCTCGCAACTTGAGCTTGGATTTGTTAAATACTGTGACAAATATGCATTTTGGGACTTGAATGCTCCTAAAAGGAATATATAAACAGTGGTGCCTTATTTTCTAAAGCAGGTAAGGTAGATTTAACTCAGATTAGACAGTCTTTTGTTTGATGGTTTTTTTACAGAGGGAAAAAGAAAAAGGTTCAATTGCTAGGAACACAGGAGTCTAATAAAAAAGATATTGAACAAGAAGCAGTAGGAATGCCTAAAGAGAATTCCAAGAAGCTGTAAAAGAACTTAAAGGACACAAAGAACATGTCTTCTTACTAAGATTTAGAAGAAAGGGAATAATTTGAAGAGTCATTTTAGGGAATATGTGAACTGAATCTACCTTAAGTAATGAAAACATCAGAATGATTGTATATTACTGACTTATTTCTGGGATAATATTTTTAATATCCAGAATATCACCAAGGCATAGTTTTTTTTTTAAAAAATAAATGCATCACACACACTGCACATCATAGACACTAAAAAAAAAAATTAGTTACCATTCTTATTTTGCTGCTGTTCTGAGATTGCTGCCCTCCCCCTCCTTACTCTAAGCCACTGCTGCACAGGGCTGTGTATTCATTCTCCCCAGCAGTGACTGTTCGATCCCCCATGAGGTTATTCATGGTTTCCTTGATCTCCCGAGGTTGTGTTTCTGTACTCTCTTTTCTGGATGAACTATCATTAATAAATGTGACAACACAGTGGTGTCCTGAGGAAAGTCAAATGTTTGTGCTGGTGCTTTTTCATGGCAGCATAATAAGTTCAGTATAAAAGGGCTACTGTGGACCATGATGGGGTACCCAGGAGTCCCTAAGCATGCAGTTAAATGACAGAGAATCTAGATTCCACTGGAGATCATGATATCTAATAGGGTACTCTTGTATAACTTAGAATTTTTGGGAAAGTGGGTCAGCTAAAGGATTGATTCTAGGGCAGTTTGACTAATTCAACTCATTTCAACAAATGTTTGTACACCTACTTTGTAAAGTAGGTGAGGAGAAGGGAAATACAATGGTCTATTATGATGTCATCTTGGCACTAGATAACTAGTAATCAAGAAAAGAGCCAGAGAAATGAGTAAATGTGGTATAAGTCAGGAGTCTATCTTTTATTAATATTGGGATATTTGGGTTTGGATCTCTCTTTCTCAGAAGTGTTGTTAGTCTTTATGATTTTTTATGGATAAATAACTCAGGAATTTCTGGATCTATAATGGCTTGCTAGCAATCCTATAAAACATTTCAGTTAGTAGCATTGAAAGAGAATCATTTAATGTTTAATTTTTAAATTTAAGACAATTCTTACATTTGAAAGTCCTTCATCTTTTAGAACTAAGTTTGAAGGTGTGCCTTAGAGTCTCATGCCAGGTTCATTGTAAGCAAATTTCTGTGAGAACAGGCAAACACTTTCAAATAACAATGGTATTTCAAGAAACCATTAGTTGTTATTAGGAAGAGTTGTCCTTTGTATCTGATGGGGAGGAGGCGAGAGAGAGAAGGCTACAAAGAATTTTCTTGGGAGAAATTGAATACTGAGGCTGAGGGAGGGAGCGGTATTCTAGTTTTCTGTCTTATATAATTGGATGGTTGACTGTGTTAATCATAAACATATGGATTTCTCAAAGAGTTAGTGTCCTTAATTTGGTAAATGGTATGAAATATAAATAATATTTAGGCTATGGCATTTTTGGCAAACAACACAGTGGTGAAGAACTTTGGAACAGTCTTGGCCTCATAGAGTTTACAGTCTGCTGGAAAGAATGGGGCAGAACAATCATATGCTTTAATGTAAAGTTGCAATTTTAAACAGTGACACTAAAGAGGTATATTGTGTTAAGAAAGTTTTCAAGGATGTTACCTTGCTAGGAAACTTGTGAGCTTCCCTGAATAGGTGACATTTGACTAGAGATCTGATGAATGACTAGGAGATAATTTAAGGTGAACATACACCTTGATTTGCCTGGAAAGTCTTGATTTATGCCTGTTGTTTGGTGTATTGTAATTAGTAATAGGGTCCCTTTTCACACTCAAAAGTCCTCTCTTACATGTTCACCATGAGTGCAGTGATCCAGGCAGACAGGAGTTCATGTACAATGATCCTTTGGCAGGAAAACAGTACCTACAAGGGGAGCATAACAAAACCAAGCACATGGTATAGTAAAGAGAACAAAGCAGGTGATAGGGCATGATATGAAATGGGATTGCAGATGTCTCAGGGTTTTATAAGATAGACTGAGGAGTTTGATTTTATTCTAAGAGAATTAAGGAGCCATGGGAAGTTATTAAGGTAAAGATGATGTTATCAGATTTGCATATTGAAAAACAACTTTGGTTGTACTATGGTGAATGGATTGGAGGGAGAAGGAATGACTAGGAGAGCATTGTAATAGTTCAGATAAGAAAAGATGGTAGTCTGGAGTAGGACAATAGTATTGGTAGAGAGAACAGTAGATTTTAAAGGTAGAACTGATATGTGGTGAGGAATTGCATATAAGGGCTGAGAGAGATGGAAATATTAAGCATAATTCCTAGATTTCTGACTTGCATACCTGGATGATTGGTTGGCTAATCACAGAAAAAGAGAATTCTAAAAGGACAAGATTATGAGGGGGGTTGAAGGTGTGTGAACTCATGCATTCAACTTTGGCTACATTGAGTTTGTGTTATTAAGATTTCACAGTAGAAATGTCAAGTAGGGAGTTGGGCATAAGGGTCTGAGACCCAGAGGGAATGTTTGAGTTAGAGATATAAGCACATAAATTAATGAAACTACAGGTAAATGTGAAGCTGCTTAAGAAATGAATGAGAGGTGTCATCCAGTTTTTCAGCAGCTGTAACATTTAAGTCTTGCTGAAAGAGGAGTCTAGAAAGAAGGGGCAGCCATGGAGGTAGGAGGAGATACGGAGGCTTGTTGCATCATGGGAGAGAGTAATTCAAGAGGGAGGAGATGGCAGCTCTTGCTGGAGGGGTAAGTGAAATGATGATTGAAAAGATGGACTTTTTTGAGTGAGAAATAGAAGCAGAGATCTTTTTTTTTTTTTTTAAAGATTTATTTATTTATGCACACAAGCACTGGGGTACAGGCCAGAAGTGTGGGGGGGTGAGAGGATTCACCACAGACAGAGCAGGGAGCAGAACAGGCAGATCAACGGAAGTACACTGCTGAGGGGAGCAGCGGGCACAGCAGGAGAGGTCTGCTGCACCATGTGGCCCCCCCCCCCCCGGCCGGCGGCAGGGATGGAACTCGTGCTGCAGTGGCTGTGGTTTGCTTCATAGTGCGTTGCTTAACCCACTGCGCCACCAGGGAGGCCCCAGAAGCAGAGATCTTTACTATCACATGAAATTGGGAAGTTGGGAAGGTTTCAATAAGGAGCTATAGTTAAATGAATCTTAAATAATAAGTTAAATTTTAAAACGTAACATGTTTTAGTGTTAACTTGCAATTGATTCAGCTATGATCATTGTAATGAACAGAAGGGAGTTTTAGGAAAAATCATGCTCATCTTCAGATCCCTAAGGATCTGTGAATAACACATCATTTGAAAAATGCACATAGGATGAAACATTCTTGGACATGAAAGAATATGTAAACTTTTGTGAAATGTGGAGAAACCCTGTCTAATCACTACCTATACTTGAATATATTTCAGGGGAAAAAGAAGGTTAAAGGAACTCACTGTCCCCAAAGTGTATTTATTCAGAAGAAAAGGATAGGCACATCAGTCAGAACAAATATGATTAAAATAAATGAATAAAATGTGAATAAAAATAAAATATGAATAAAATAAAATATTGACCAACTCAGTACTGCTGAATAATTTCTTTTTTTTTAACTTTGAATCATTTGAGAGAAATGTTTTAATGTATTGTTTATTTTCATGTGCTTCTGAACTTCCTGATTCTGGCTCGGAACAAGGACAGAGTTGCCAAAATACTGCAAGACAAGATGTTGCTGATCACAGGCAGGAAATACTCAAAGTCCCAGGAGATAGCCTGTTCTGAGGAGACTTCCACACCAAGTCTGCTGACCATGAGGCCACCATGCTGTGGGGACCTACCCAGGGCCAGGAGGTATTTGGGAGTTCTTTACTCCAGGCATCTGTGCCAACATGGACACTTGGGATTCTTTTAAGCTCCAAGTGTTGTTCATTTTTTTGTTTGTTTGTTTTTAAGAAGGGAAGCAGATGGCAAAAACTGGACTCCATAGAAAAACGGTTGTATTTCCATGGTATAGGATATTATTTTGCCATTAGAAGTAGTAATAGCTAACATGTATTAAATATTTGGCATGTGCTAGGTAATATTTGAAGTACTTTTCATGAATGAACTCATTTAATCTTCTGAATAACACCCTTAGATAAACACTGTTTCAATGTCAAGTTGTTAAATTATTTTCTCAAGATGACGTGGCCAGTGAGCATGAAGGCTGACTTAAAACCAGAGTGACTGGCTCCACAGGTGGTGTCCTTAAGTAGTATGGCACAAATTCTCTCTAAATAACTTAAAAAAACTCCACCTAAAATGAGAGTCATAGTATATTGTTGAGGGAGAATGGGTATGTGCCATATTATATAGCATTTCAAAACTGTCACAAAGAAATCAATAGCATGAAAAGCAATTTACTGCCTCTGTGAACTTGGTAAATCTTTATGTGTCTTCTGTTTTGTGAAATAGGAATAATAATACCTACCCCACATACTTCATAAAAGGTAGGACTCAAATGAAATCACATGGATAAAAACAGTTTGCCATAAAATTCTATTATTAGAATATTTATGTTAATATTTTATATAAATATTATAGATAATATACTATATTTTATATAAATTCTATATTGTATTGCTATACTTTATATATTGTATAAATAATGCTGTTATTTATATTGTGAGGTAAACCTAGGCTAGTGTTAATAAATTTAAATTTATTTATATTATTATTTTAAGCAAGACATGTTATTTAAAGTTATTATATTATGCAATTAAAAAGTAAATTCAAGGGTGCTGTATTCAAATATGTTTGGGAAATAGAGGTTTAACAAAATTAAACTTAAAAAATTGCAGTGTATTCAGCTAAATTGTCTCTCCCAAATACATATGTTGAAGTCTTAACTCCAGTACCTCAGTACATGACTTCTTGAAAGACAGGAACTTTGAAGCAGTGGTTAACTAAAAATGAAGCTGTTAGGCTGGACCCTTATCCAGTCTTTAAGACTGGATTTATAAGATGGCATCTATAAGGAAAAGAAATTTGGATACACAAGGAGATAGCAGGAAGGCGTGAGCCCACCAGAAAGGTCAGGTGAGGACACAGTGGAAAGGTGACCATCTGCAAGGGGAAAGACCTCAGAAGAAGCCAAGCATGGCGATACCTTGGCCTTGGACTTCGAATCTCCTGAACTGTGAGAAAACAAATTTCTGATGTTTAAGACACGCAGTCTGTGGTATTTTGTTATGACAGGTGGAAAGGCAAAAATGACTCATCAACATTAGTGGTTCATCAGGGGTTTCCCATATGTCCCCAAGCCAATGAGGAGATTCCTATTCCTTCCCTGTCAAGGCCCTCGCTTTTAGAGTAGATACCCTGCAGCTTTGGGAATTGAGGTTATGGTGTAATCCAGTCACTGGTAGGATGAGGTGCTGGACTTTGTTTTCAGGAATCTCAGTTCTGCGGCTACAGGAAATGAAAGACTTTTAGGGCAGACCTAGACGCTTTCAGGTCATTTCAGCAGCACTTGAGCTGGAAGTCCAAATCTCTTAACTCACACTTTTCTTCTCCACTTTGTATAGCAACATTAGGAACAAATAGTCAACCCTCTTTTACATGTTGGTTTGGCAAAATGTTCAAAGAAATCATATATGTGGTTACCTAGAAACTTTCTTCTTCTAAGTGTTTGATTAGAGAATCCAGTGCTGATATTTTTCATTTCTATAGCCTCATTACACTATAAACAGTCAGTGTTTCCTATACTAACGGAAATAGAGAAATGAACATCTTTCGGTATACTCAATTAGAGAGCCAGCTCCTTGAAAACCTGGAACCATTTCAGGAAATTCATCCGTAAGATTCCATTCCTCTAGAACCATTCTTGGAACCCAAATCTGTATTAGCGTATTAGCGTGGTGTTTCCCTGTAGAACCCTGGCTAATCCATGCAAGATTTTTCAGATCCTTCAATATATTAATGTTCACTGTGAATGTCCAAGAAGGTGAGCTCATTCAACACTTCCCACATTTGTTAACAAAACATGTTTTTCAAGTATGTTCTAAGATAACAGTTTTGAATACAATAATTGGGTATACACTGACCAATGTGAAGGTTTGGCTTGTGTGTGTGTATGTGCATGGGTAAGTACATGTGTGCATGTCTGTGTAATAATGTATAATACTTAAGTTAACATATTAGCAATGGAAAGAACTAAGAGGTGCCATATTTTCCTTTCTCTGGTACCAATATCCCTTGATTTCTTGTTCTGTATGACAGTCTATATAGTTTGTTCTAATTTCTTTTTTAGATTATAGATCAACTGGACATTGATTCAGGTATTCCTAAGTATGATTTTTGAGTGCCAAGTATATGCCAGGGTCTGTTCTTGACTCTGGGAATATAACAGTGGACAAGAGTGACAAAATGTGCCTGGTCTTCTTGGGTTCAGATTCTAGTGGGGAGATAAATATTAACAAAAATGTGATAAGTATATAAAAAATAACAAGTAAATTGTCTCTAGGGACCTGAGATAAGTGCTCTGGGGTTACACAACAGGGAAGGGTGAGGGAGTACTGGGGGTGGGGGGGGGGTTAGATTGCAGTTTAAATAGAGAATGGTCTGAGAAGGTTGCTCTGAGAGTTTTGGAACAAAGATGTGAATGGAATGTGGGAGGAGCCATGAGACCAATTGGGAAGAACATTTCAGGCTCAGGGAACAGTAATCACAAGACCCTAAAGAACCGTACCTGATTGTTGTAGAAACAACAAGGAGGCCTATGTGCTGGAGCAGAGAGAGGGGATGAGTGAGAGGGGTTTAGAGCAGAGATGATGAGTGGGGAGGGGTTGGGTAAGGAATGGGAATAGTAGATAGTTTAGGGATGCAGAGAGAGTCAGAGACAGGAAGGGTTTGAATGAGATAATAACATAATCTTACTTCTTAAAAAAAAGGATCGCATTGTCTGTTCTTTTGAGAATATGGTTGGGGAACTTCATACATTAATAGATCCCCAAATGAATGTGCTTTTTTCCTCTAATTAAGGTTCTGTCTTGAGTCTTAGTTGCGTCAAGTCTGGGCAGGCACCGAGGCCTATTACTGTGCATTGCCTCCTCTCCATTCCCCCTGGCTCCCTCTCCCTCCAGAGGTGGTTTTATCTCTCAGCAGGATGAACTCTCTTAAGACCTGTTTGCACAGGGAATTTTCTAGAAAAGTCACAGTATTTTCCGGGCATCACAGAGAAGGCAGAAAATGGACTTGACCATGGCACCTGACTATGTTGTCTACTGCTTCTACACAAGTCATCCATGACAGATACATATTTAAGGAGAGGTGTATATTTTGTAGTAATTTATTTGTAAAATTTACTAATTAAACTAGTCCTTGCAGAATATTTACTTAGAAAGAACTAGTGGCCTACTTACTTGGAATAAGTACTATCCAGGAAACAGATACAATAGAAAATCTGAAACGTTGGCTTCTGCAGAAACCTGCATTTCTGTGACTGGACCTTATTAACACATGGTGGAAACACTGAACTATGCATTAATCTGCTCACAAGTCTGCTATACTTTGTCACTCTCCTCATATGCTTTAAATAAGCATATGAGGAGAGTGACAAAGCTTTTTAAATAAAAGCCATTGTAGGGCCTCCCTGGTGGCTTAGGGGTTAAGTCTCAATGCTATCACTATGACCTAGGTTGGATCTCTTGCCAGGAACTAACCCACAAATGGTGCAGCAGACCTCTCCTGTCTTGCTCACTGCTCCCCTTAGCAGTGTATTTCAGTGAATCCACCTGTTCTGTTCCCCACTCTATCTCTGCTGAATCCTCTCACGCCCTTGCACCGCTGATCTACACTCCAGTTCTTCTATGAAAACAAAAGAAAACAAAAACAAAACTCATCATAACTAAACTTAGTAGCTAAACTGAATGAGCAGAAATTATAATTTTTTTTAAACTGAATGAAATCCAGACAAGTCTTGCCTTTTTCTAGTTTTCTGATTCTTGTCCCATTCTCCATAATTCTACCAGGATTACTGATAGGATTTTAGCAAAAATATTTTCAAATACTGGGGATTATAATTCACTAGACTCAGAAAGCTGAATTTTTGCAAAACAGTCCTGGATTTTTATCTGTTGTTTGTTTTTTTAATTTTTTGGGTTTCCATTACAAATCTCCATGCTAACCCTTGTTTAAAAACAAGGTTACCTTTTTCAGTTTTCTTTTTGACAAGAATTAAAAAAAAAAAGGACATTGAACTTTTACTGCCTTCTCTTAGTCTTTTGACACTATTGATGTTTTGCTACTTTTTAAGTCATGAGCCAGTTTTTTTCCATCCTTGTCCTTTGAAAAGAGTTCAATAAAATCCTTTTAAAATTCTCTTTCTCATGGATTTACATCACACATTTGTGTTTGCCTTTGGAGTCCATTGGAAAACCTTTTAAAAAAAGATTTATTTATTCATGTATACAAGAACTGGGGTGTAGGTTAGAGGTGGGGGTTGGGGGGGAAGAGGTGAGAGAATTCACCAGAGAATTCACAGTGGGGAGCAGAACAGGCAGATTGACTGAAATACACTGCTGAGGGGAGCAGCAGATGAGAAGGAGAGGTCTGCTTCACCATGTGGGTCAGCTTCCTGGCCAGGAATCAAACTCATGCTATAGTGACTGCAGATAGCTTCATAGTGCTGAGACTTAACCCCTTGCGCCACCAGGGAGGTGGCTCCTTCAGAAAATTTTTATGCACCTTCATTGATGTCTTTAGGTAAACCACTCTAGTCTTGCTTACTGAGATAGTTTGTGGTCTCATATAATGGTATCTGTATGCTTTTTATTCATATGCCCCAAAGTCTGAGATTTTGTCTTAGCCATCATTGGAAAAGTGACTATATTCATGAAATTAAAGCACTTTATAGTAAATTTGTCTTTTAGAGACCCTTAGAGACTTATACAATTTAGAATCTATTTTGATGGCAGCATATATATCTCAGTTTTTGAAATTCAAGTCCAATAATGCCCAGAATTCCTTTTTCTGCGAGCAGAACTACACTACTCTCCTCTTTTGATAATTAAACACAGAGAAGTAGTTCTTCATGTCTAAACCCAGTTACATAATTTTAGTCTGTTTGAATTTGAGAATTGAACTGAAAAACATACAAATATATTGAAACAATTCTTTTGGAGATAATAAATAAAAAAAGATGTTCATTCTCAATTAATTTTCATTGAGTAGATATTGTGCCCTTACTGCACTCATGACTGTGAGAATATAATGAAAATGATATTTATGCAACCAGGTGGTATTAGGGGGACAATTTTAATTTCTTTTAGTACCAATTGCTTAGTTTTTCATACCTGACATGCTGAAGTACAAGAAGTGAATACTCGTTTCATGCAATTGTTTTTACTTTTACCCCAGAATGGGAGGAAAAAATGAATTAGACTGAGATTAACCATCTACTGCTTTACAATCAGATGTTTTCACTAGATATTATAATTTAATGTATCTGTAGTGATCTAGGCATAGGTAATTTTACAAAGTTTCCCTGGTGACTTTAATGGGGAAACATGTGTATCCCATGAACAAGAATGATAAAAGACACAATCCAAAGAACAATCTTTCAACAAAAGTAGAGACATGAAGCAAAAACAAATGTACAGAAAATAAATATTTACAACATGCATTACTTTGGGGCATTTTAAAGTTGTCTTGCTGAAATTGAGGCACTTCATATGGGGGAGGGTAGATTGTCACAGTTTTTGTGACAGAGAGGTTTTGTGAAACAAATTGTCTTCTAGAACATTTGGAAAGAAAAGACAGTGAAAAAAGTGTATGAAGTCATAGCCTGGCAAAAACCAAAACCAAAACCAATACTAAAAAACAAACCAATAACAAAACACCAAAGCAGCAAATAGAGAAATGAGTAGTAGCGTGGCTGGTTTGGTTAAAGGGACTCTGGGTAGGTGGGTAGTAGAGAAATGGGAGATAAAATTCTTAGCCCTGAACTGAGAAGATGGTTCCTGAACAACATCCAGGGCACTCTGCATAAAACCTGGTGCTTAGGAGACTAATTAGCACATACTTTCTTGGATCTTATCAGTCAGTGCTTAGGAGAAGGACTTTGTTGACAACAATCTGCACTCACGTTCAAAGCAAAACTATAACAAAAATAACACAATGTGCTATCGTTGCAAAACATTTACTGACAAGATTAAGAGTACAATAAGATACACGTACATTTCATATTTTTAGTGTATAAAAGCCACAATTCAAGTTCTGAAGAAAAATACAGCTAATGAGACAAAGCCTAACTTTATTATAAATCATTTCTGAGGACATCTCCTATCCCCAAAATCTCTTCAACTAGAGGTACAAATTCTCTAGTTACCTAAATGAAGACCCTGGGACTTATACTATCTTTAATAATATCTGTTATTTGTTGAGGATTTGGTTGTGGGTCTTTTCTAGAAATTTCATCATAGCTTCTTCTCTGAACTGTGATTTGCCACACATGCTCAGTCTTTCTCATGGTCTGTGAAGGAACCCAGGTTACTCAGCTGATGGGAAGATAGAATCCCTGATGGTGCCAGACGAATGGTCATTTCTGGGTCATTCAAGATTAATGTTAATACAGAACTCTTTGGGCTAGTTTAGAAATCTTATTTGGTGTCATGCAGTATCTCTAAGGACCTACACAATAACTATCAGTCACTGAGTCCAGCACCAAGATAGACAGTTTGGGAAGATGGATGGTTCCAGGGGGATTATATGTCTGTGTTTGGGCAGAATACTTGTAGCTCTCATCAAATATATTTGCTAAAAGTACCTCCTAAGCACTAGAGATAGAAAATAAGGAAGAGAGAAACAGACACATACAAAGAAGTAAATGTTGAGAATGTAATTTTCTGAGGGTAAGGGTTCTGCCTAACTGAGACAAATATCATAAATTAAAAATACTCAATAAATATTTTGTGATTTTATTTTATCCAAGTACATTTTTCCCACTTGGGAATATGCCCTATATAAAGATGCATAAAATATTCACTTTGGCAAAACCATTTTTATTCATTTCTTGTTTTTCGGCATTCGGAAAATCTACAAGAGTGTCAATATAACATTCTGATTATGTTTTTCAACTCCTCCATTCATTTACTTGGCTTTATACAAAAATAATATTCAGAAGATGGCCCCAAAGAAAATATGCTAGGTACCAGGGTCATCAAGTGAACAATTACATCTTTCTCTGAGAAGGGAACTGGGGAAGTGGACCAAATGGCAGGAGGTAGAAGGACATGTTTGTAGTCTTCTCTTTTCTCCATTTTAAATAGCATGGAACCATTTATTTATTACCTGCTTGAAATAAATTCAAATAGAACTTTGTAAATCCTGTAGTCTCTGGTATGACCTACCTGGTGCCAATCTTTTTTGTTATTTATGAGAAGGCCTCAGAGAGCTTGACTCTACTCTTATCCAAGAGTTTGTGTTGTTTTCAGTCAAAGTCTTTTTGTCTAGAGAAGCTGGACAATAATTCACAGGCTCAAATTTCTGCTAGGAATGAAATGGGACCCGTCAAGCTTAACACTTAAGTGGGCTTCAATGGTGGGAGGAAATGAGGAACTGTGTTCTCTGAAGAGTTTAACTTTGTGTTTCACTGTTTGTCATAAGCAAGAATACCTCACAGCTCCCTTGGATTTGTTCCTTGTGGGTAGTTGGCAAGGAGCACAGGCTGGGGGTGGGAACCTGAAGAAGATACTGCTCTAACAGTATTTCTTGCTCCTTCCATTTATTTGGCTTTTCTTTTTCTAAATTTTTCATTAGTTTACCTTTTTAAATAATGACTTTATTGAGATGCAATTTACATACCACACAAATCATCCATTAAAAATGTCAGTTCAATAGTTTTTAGTGTATTCAGAGATATGTGCAACCATCACCCTTGGCAACTTTAGGACGATTTGTATCACCTCAAAAAGAACCACGTATACTTCATATACTCTATTTAGCACCCTCTAGGTCACCCTCTGAATCTACCCTCCTTGACTCTAAGAAGTCACTAAACTGCTTTCTGTTTTCAAGATTTAACTATTCTGGGCAATTTATATGAATGGTATCCTGTGCTCTTTTGTTCACTGGCTTTTAATCCCATTTTCCCTCATGACACTTGTGCCAATATTATCTTGCATTGTGTAGAAAATATCAAAAACTTTTAACGTGTCCTGCCTTTTCTCTGCACCTATCGTAAGCTCTCCCAGAATCAAGACCACCCAGCAAAGCAGAGCACATGCAGCAGATTCTCAAGCTCTGTTTGTGAAATTTTGAACCAATTTCTCTTGCTTTTTCTCTTAATACCAAGAGACGTTGTCTGTGATATCTTTTTGAAGAAGGCCATACTGCTTCAGTCTCACATTTTGGAGTAGCAGTCTACTCTGCATTTGGAGAGTCACATTTGGAGAGTAGTCTCCTCTTTCTCTCTTCCTATAGTATAATGACATGTTACAACATGCATAGTACATGAACAGCACAAGCTGGAACATGCTACAACCTCAAGTCTTCATTTCCTGCACCTAATTTTTATTGTACTATTCTCCATGTGCTCTCATCTATGTTTTGTCTAATTTCCAAGTATGTAATTTGCTTGGTTTGAAGCTATTCTGGTAAAAGAAATCAGAATAGAACTGTACTTGAGGCTTCACGGCAGTGGTGTAATGGCAATGGGGTGGCTCACCCCACAGAATTGCTGACTGTTGTCTGCTCTTTGTTTTGGGACTTAGAGAAAGGACTTTCTCCCACTAGGATTGACTTGTTGAGGCTGTGGAAATCTAATCATTTGCTTGTATAATGTTTTTAATTTCTGGGATAATTCTAAAAGCAAAAGATTTTCCAACTTCAAGTTATAGGACATAATTCTGCTTGTTACATGTCTACATGGCAATACCCTCTCTAAAGCAGCATATGAGAACAAAATGTCTTCAACCTAGGAATAGAAATAAGAATATATTGAATATTTCTCAAAGTAGGACTAGATACATGAGAAGGATTCTTCTTTACCTCCCTTTTGGAGAACTACACTGTTTAGTTAGGAAGGTTTGGATGCTTTAGACACATTAAAATTTAGGGACATGAAGCTATTACTTTCTAATTGCTTGTTTAAGTTAAAGTTTTTAAGTCTCAAAAATCTTAATGCCAAAGCTAACTAGGCCTCATATTTTTGGAACTGACTTAAATTTCAAATCAGAATAAATTTTAGGACACATTTCTTTTGCTCTTTTTACTCTAAAAGCTTAGGGGAAAATGTTGTCTTTTCTTTTTCCTTCGAGGTAAATAATTTTTAAGTGAAATTTTGAAGTACTGTTTTTCACTAACCAAAATTTCCGGTTCCCAGATAGAGAACTGATTTTTATGAGATGGTGAATTAGTCACCCTCTGAAATTCACTAGTGCTTGTTTATGTCTGCACTATTAATCAACATAAAATGCCCAGTCATGCTATAATCGACATTAAACCATAAAATTATTTGTTAAAACAATGTAAAACGAAAGAGAATGGTTTCCTCCCTCTGTACCTTTCTCATTCTAATCTGTTAAAGGAAAATGGGTGGCTAAAGAGAGAAAAGTGTATAAGGAACTGCAGATATAATTTTGACACATAGAAACAAGGCCTTTTCTGGTTGGCATGTGAAGGCACTCTTTCTCCTAGCCTCTGGCCCAGGCTTCCCGTAGCTTGGGTGGTGACTGACACATTCCTGTGCCAATGGGAATAACAGCTGGCTTCTCAGTATTCTTCCGAAGCAGCTGCTCTGTCCACCTTGGCGCTGTTTGCCTATGCACACAGCTTCAGTCGTCAGTCGCTGACATTCTCAAGCTGTTGCTCAAGTGTCTCTCCTAACAGTCCTTTCCTTCTTCTTTAAGCTGAGTAAAGTATCTGCATCTTTAATTCTTGGTCAAAGCAGATGCAACGAAAATTTACTGTAGGATGAAATATACACTCATAGTCATGTTGGTGACAAGGGCTGTGTCAATTACGCCAGATGTGTTGGTAGTGAAAAGAGTGAGTTCCAGATATATTAGTATTGTGATATGTACCTTTCAGAAATGTTTCAATAGGGAACTAAAATAGAATAAAAGAAAAAATTGTAGAGAGCACATAGGAATATTTAAAAGCCAGTAAGGAAAGAACTAGAAGCCTAAAAGTATAAGCATTACCATGCTATACCTGGAATAGAATACTAACACCAGAGTAGAAGCAAAATAAAGGCAGAGAGGTTGAGAGAGGCACAGAGCTAGCCTATTCCCCAAGCACAAGAGTTTTAGCTACAGTTACCCGGATACACAATCCAAACATAGAAAACAAAATAATGGGGGAAGTTCTCTTTTGAGGAAGACCCATTTTGGTGGGGTGTTTAGAAAGTGCCGCAGAATAACAGTTTATGGGACAAATGTTAAAAATAACATGTAAGGAAGAACTAATCACAGCTTGATTATAAAACTTGACAGATAAAGCAAAACCATAGGGTATTATGGGCAAATATTCTGAGGATGAGTAAGCCAGAACATTCAAACACTTAGCATTTAGTGATGACCAAAGGTGGCAAGAATTATAAGATACTGCTGAGTTTGCAGTGTTCTGTGGTCTCTGGGGCTCCAGCACACTCACTCATTGAGGTGGGGTACCCTGATGCCAGGGCAGACGGTGGGGATAAAACACGCAGTAGATGAGACACCTAACATTGGCTTCGCAGCATTAGATGTGAAGTTGCTTTGGGAAAAGGATGAGAGCTTTGTACATTCCCTGTAATTTTCAATATTGATTTTCCTCTCTATTGTTTAGGCTTGCACTCCCCTTTCGATAGCCAGCATACTACTGATGATGAAAGTCCAAATTTCCATATCAGCCCAAGGAGGTTAGCAGATTCCATCAACCAAAAATCATCCAGGCATGGAGCTGTTTCTCTGAACCCCCAGGTCTCAGAGCACTGTAAGAGCAAGACAGATGGCGACGAACAGCTTGCAAGTTTTTGTTTTTGCTTTTGCTTTTCACAAATCCCTATAAATTTCAAAACAGATTAGTACCAGGACAGCACTTTTAGCATAAGTGTGCAAAATCAAGACACGCAGAAGAATTTCCTGACTCATTCTCCACATGAAGTTTATATGAAAAGAGCTTTCCTTTCTTCTGCTTCTGAGATGTGAGTGATATGGCAGGAAAGAGCAGTAGACCTACTTTTCTCTTTCAGAAAGTGAGGAAGCTAAGTGAGACTGTGAAATAAAATGCTAGACCACAAATAGGTCCTGTATCTTTGGTGCATCAGTGATGCTTCTAAGCCCCCTAAAAAGTGTCTAATATAAAGTGCGCTTTTGAAAAGATTTATCATCAGATTCAATTGGGGTGGGAAAAACATTAAAAACTTTCATCTACAGGATGCGCCCTGCCCATTCCACCCGCTCTCTTGCAAGTGCCAGGACTAAGCACAGTGGCCAACCCGCAGCCAGCCGAGACCCAGAGGGGAAGGAAGGGTGGAGGGAAAGGGGGGTGGTGATGGGTGTTTTGGAGAAATAAAGAGGCTGTGGAGAATTTGTGGAGTATTTTTTCCACTTCCTTGGAATGAAATGGCCCCATCCCTCAAATGATCACTCCTAGGCTTTGATTTACTAAAGTGCAACAAAAATTTCTCCCAAAAGGGAGAATATAAATACATGCACATTTAAGATGTGCTGATCTACAAGATTCCTATTTCCAGTAAAAATACAATAGCATTTCACAGTTGTCACACCGTGTCTGGCAATTGTTTTTTATACCTACTACTTAATAGAACACTTGATACTTATAATGTTTCACAACCACCTCTAAGCCATAATGAACTCTTCTCACAGAGATTATGGGTGTTTATTTTACATCACAGAAACATAAAATTAACCCTGACGGTCTGGCATGTTAATCATTGAGGCAATAGTGTTGATCTGTTTTTATTGCTTTCAGGCTGTGTGAAATTTCTTTTCCCTATTCTTTTCCTTCTTCTTGAGGTAACATTGGTTTTCAAGTCTATAGGCAGAGTCTCACATCTGCTCACATGCATGTCACCACATCCATGTCCCCAAAGCACCCACAGTCCTCCACCATCATTCATGTGTCCCCTCCTCACTTTCTTCCCCCTTGCTTCCTTCCTTCCTTCCTTTCTTTCTTTCTCTTCTCTTGCTTGAGATCCTATCCCTAGAATTCAAGCTGAAAATATATTTCTGGAACAGTCCTCCAGATATGTCAGATGACAATGGATTTCAATCCACATTAACAAAATAATTTCCCTAGGTAGCAATTGATTTACGCTAGTGTGGATTTGGTTGGTACAAGTTTTCATGGAAGATAAAGCCTCTCAATTTAATTGATTCATTTAATTTGGAATGAACTGACATATTTGAGTTTGGACTTCTTACTCAGAGGGTTGTAGCCTTTATGACTTCATGTCGTTAAATAAGTTGGAGATTTATGGATCTAAGTGATTTCCTAAAGACCTATAAAATGTCCCAGTTGGTAGCATTGAAAAAGGAATACTTAATGTTTAATTTCTCAGCCAAATAAAATTATTACATAGAAAAGTCCTTCACATTAAGCACTATGGTTGAAGGTGTGATTTAGTCTCTCACACCAGGTATGCAAATTTCTGGGAATACAGGCAGATAATTTAAATTGAGAACTCTATTTTCAGGGGCCATTTGCTATTTATGAGATAGGATTCCTGTATCAGATGAACTTATAACTGTCTGAAAATAAAAGCCAGCTACAACATGAGGGCTAAGGGGGAGTGAGAGAAAAGAAGGGGGGGAGAGAGAGAGAGAGAGTGAGAGAATGAGAGAGAGTGAGAGAGAGAGAGAGAGAAAGAAGAGAAGATAAGAGAAGAGAAGAGAAGAGAAGAGAAGAGAAGAGAAGAGAAGAGAAGAGAAGAGAAGAGAAGAGAAGAGAAGAGAAGAGAGAACGGAGGAGTGGAGGAGATGAAGAGACTCCAAAGAAAATGGTTAGTGAAAGAGAGCCAATCATAATCCAGCTGTTCCAAGCCAACCAAAGCATCTGGTTTCTTTAATTTAGTACACTTCATACTAAAAGGCCAGTTTGTTTACACTGTATATTTTGAGTTATTTGACTTTTTTCTTCCAAACCATTGGGTTTGCAACTTCAGGGGAGGCTTTTCAAATGTGGCTGGAAAGTATCTCCACATCAGTATCACATGGCATGAATGATATGGAAAAAAGGGATAAAAGCTAAAGTCATTTTAATAGTAGTTAGCAGGCCATTTCTGACTATTTTATGCCTTTCTGAGACAACTGAAAATGTCTGTAACTCAAACCCTAAACCTTGCAAATCAACTTACTTTTCCTATGCAGGTGGGAACTTGTGCAAGTGGACAAGCAGTCATCCTCCAGCACGTGGAGTCCCTCTCCATTGGCCAGATGAGTCTGTGTTCCAGAAATACTACTTAGGCATTTAACCAAAACACTCACTGAAAATACACAAAGGTACCAAATCTAAGAAGAACTTATTTGAAGTATTTCTGAAAGAACTGTTAGGCTTCAGTCCTCAATCCTCTGATTACTCTTTCATAAACCCTTTTCCAGGGCTGGTCATTGCCAAAGCTTCAGTTCCACATCAAAGTCAAGGCTTCCCAACACTGTCCTCCAAGCCTCTGTTCTCACCTGGATTTCTAACAATTTCAAAACATTTCCACTCGTCTGCCCCACTGTCGCTTGGATGTCCAAAACAGAATCAACATTGTATCTAAGACATCTCTCCTTAAGTTCTGTATTTATGTAATGGATGCCATCTCCTCTTCCTGGTTGAAAGAGTTGGAAACCTGAGATTAAATTTCAACTACTTCTTGTCAGGTATTACCCTCTGTTGGAGAAACCAAGTCTTCTACCATTTGCTTTATAATTTCTTTTAAATTTATCCCTTCTTTCCATACCTATTTCTCTGTTTTCACTTAATGTTTGAATTACTCAGTAATTTCCTGCTTGAATTTCCTCTATCTGAGATTGAAACATATGTATCTGAAAGCAAAGAGGGAAAAATTTCTAAATATTATAGGTATAAATATACATGTATATATTTTATAAGTATAGTGTATATAATAAACTTAACTTCATCTAGAAGAGAGCCACAGTTTGTCAGCCTTCCAAGAAAACTGATTCACAACCTCTGCAATGTGCAGATCATTACATTCATAAAGCCACTGAGAGACAGGTCTGACCCACTTATTTGTTTTGTGATCCAGATGTGCTACACGACTGGCCTTGGGCTGAGCATCATAGCATTTCCAGTGTCTAGTAATATTTGGGAAATCTCTTCACCTTCTCCAGGTGATGAAGTGATCAGTTTACTGATCTTTGACTTTTAAGCTCAGATAGGATAGAATAAGTTCAGACTGAGGAAAGTTTGCTCCCATTTCTCAAATTTCTCCAGCTGGGACTGTTTGACCTCATCAAGAGCCGTAACTGCAACAAATTATGGGCCAATAGCAACAGCAATACCCAATGGGAAATGCAGCTGAAAAACAGGAGGTGAGAACTAGGTAGTGAGAATCGGTCATAAACACTTCAGGCCTCAGTGTGACACCTTTGTGGCCTGTGTAATTCCCATTGACGTCAATTCTATGTTATGGATACTTTAAGACTTCAGGAAAGAATCTACATTGCTTCACAGGTCAGTGTTACTTTCACTCAAAGCTATAACCAGTGTCTC
Source organism: Galemys pyrenaicus (assembly GCA_019455555.1). Taxonomy (NCBI): domain Eukaryota; kingdom Metazoa; phylum Chordata; class Mammalia; order Eulipotyphla; family Talpidae; genus Galemys; species Galemys pyrenaicus. Next base: position 5,121,195 of record JAGFMF010011861.1, read on the forward strand.
CCAGAGTGAGGTCCTTAGAACAGCAACCTTGGTACCAATTATAAAACAAATACCCAAATCAATCTATTGACTCATAGTCTCTGGGATTTAAAGCAAGTTTAATAAGCTCTAAATGTTATTTTTATTCATGTCACAGTTGGAGGACCACTGTGCTAATCAGTGTATGCTGATAAAGAGATATTATAAGCAATCAAACAAATATGTAAATATACAAATAAAAATGGGATAAAGAATTTGAATAGAAGGTCTATTTCTTTTTGTATTGGTAATGCCTAGCACAGAGTAAATCTCAGTAAACATTGTTGATTAAACAGTTAGATGGATCTTATCTAGGTTGATTCCAAAATTCAGAATATTCACATAACAACTGATGTCTGAGGTTCCTTTTTTTTTTTTTTTGAGAGTTACTGATGTCAAGAAAATGGAACACAAATCCAAGAGGCAAGTTTTTCTAAGATGATGAGAATCATTTGTGATATGCATAGAAGACCTCAAAGGTGGTGCTCCTTATTTTCTGTCTTAAGAATGTTTTATGTATTTCCCATTTCAGAGGACAGGGTAGATGTCCTAATAATAATTACTCCTCCTCCAAAATAAATCTTGAAAACATTATTTTATAATTGCTCAGTTGTCCTTAAAATCATTGTAATGCCCTTTCATTTGTCCAACTGATTATCAGATCCTGAAATTTTTGCCTCTTAAAATTTATTGAATTAATATCATTGGGTATTTTCAGGATTCTCAATATTCTCTTAGTTTAAGAATTAGTTTCTTACTGAGACATATTCCCCATCTATTGGGGTCTTTCTCTTTTCATGTGTGTCTCCTTTGGTCCATCCTCTATAATCATGCCACATAAATCTTTCTGAAATTATGAGTCTTTCTTACCATTGTCCAGTTTAAACCCTCCAATGGCTTCATATCACCTTCAGAATAAAATAGAAGGCCTCTCATCATCTATGTGAACCTGCCTAATTGTTTGGATTTTGTCTGCCTGATTTATTGTGCCAACCCCACCAATTTACCCGCCCTTCTGCCAACATTGTGTCAATCTCTCCTTTCCCAAAGCTGAGATTTTCCTATCCACATCCACTGGGTGACTAATTTAAAGCTATCCTTTAAGACTCATTTCAAATATCTCCTCCTGGAGATATTTTCTTAGATTTCATCCACTTCACCCACTGTGCAGTGGGTGCCTTTCCTCTGGGCATTCATCCAAATATATACCACATCTTGCTTCTCTTACATTTAGTTTCTTAAGGACAAGGGCCATTTCATGTAAATGTTTGTAAAAATGATAGAGCTCTTTCACTACTATGTAGAAGTTGCTCAATAAATGTTCATTAAGAAAAAGAACAAACAAATTAATAAGTAAAGACAATAGTTCTTCCAACATCTGCTCTTAGGATAGAGAGTTGAGAATGATCTCCTTGTCAGATGGTATCCACTGAAAAAAAAAATTACTCATAATCAGAGATAAGACAGTTCCCACCAAACAAAAAATGACTTGACGTCTTCCTAATGACCTCAAACTCAACCATTTGGGGAACCTTTAGATCTGAAAATCCCTTTTCAGGCTGTTATTTTCTTCTCATATTTCCATATTTCTAGTAGGACTGGGGGAAGATGTGTTGAAATGAAACCCTGAAGGCCATTTTGAGGAAGTTAAAATTTAAGGGAAGGAGGAAGCATAAGCAATCTTCTGTGGGAATGTTTGTTCCCATTGCCAAACTTTTAACCTCTAGAGATTTAAGGGTGGGGGGAAGGGCTCATGTGAATCAGAGAGCATGTAACATTAGGTACTTATTCAAACTGACCATAAATTTGAAAATTTATCTTCTGAAATTATTGGAACAAGCCTGGACTTTAAATTTGTATTGCATTCTCTAGAGACTCGGAAACCAAAAAAAGGGCTGGGGGAGGAGTTATTTGCTCAGCTTGAGAACATTATACTGAACACATTTTAAAACTTTTTTTTCATTTTCCCTTCATTGCTATCACATATGATCATGAGGAACTGCAGGTGGGTGGTTGGCTTGGATTGAGTTCCCAGACCCTGCTGCTCATTAATTGTCCTTGTTTTATTTATACTCTGATATTTGGAGTGTTTTTCCCATGCTGGAGGAGGACGTATCCCAACCTACCAGGGAACACCTACCTCAAACTCTTATGCTCACCCCAAGAGTGACCAAGAACTACAATGTCTCCATGGAGCAGAGTGTTACAAGAGGGCTGTTTTGGTCTCCAGGACAGCAGGAAGCTGTCCTCTTGAGAAATCATTGCAAATAGGGAGGAAGTCTTTCTTTTTGCCTTTTTCATACAAACTGTTGGCTTTCGAATAGTTGCATCTAACTGCTAAAGGTTGGGATTTAACTCTATACTAGGTTGGCTAGAGTCAAAATTCACAGTGCCTAGAACATTCAGGTGTGTATCTGTATGAAGAACATCTGGTGAGGTCCAATAGAACTTTCTGTGATGATGACATTATTCTGTCCTGTCTAACTGTGTGGCCACTGTGTATCTGTGACTACCAAGTCCTGAAATGTAATTAGTACAAGTCAGGAGCTAAATTATTAATTTTTATTTTATTCAGCTTTTCTTAATTGAATGAAATTAATTCATTTCATGTGTGACTACTGAAGTCACACTGTATTGAATGGTGCAGCTTTAAGACTTGATCTTAATGTATAAAACAGATACAGTGAGGCTGCAAAGTGATGGTCTTCAAGGAGGAATGAAGCCCTGAGGATTTATTTACTCACTTAGTCAGTCATTTTCTTGGTTAGCCAATTATAATGTCAAGGGTATCACCCCACTTATATATGTATATCTTTACTGAGATGTCTGGAAAGGTATCAAAATAAGTGTCACTGGGTGATAGGATTTTTGCCTACTTTTTTTCCTTTTCTTTTTTTAATATTTTTAGTAAACATGTATAGATTATAGATTTGAGAAGTATTAAAGTTGTTTTAAAAGATTGCATAGTTTCATCTTTCAATATTATTTAATCTAAAATGTATATGTACTTTTGGAACATAAACTAAGCTACTCCTGATGATATAGTTTATAGTGACCAAAATAAAGTTTTTATTTGGGAGTTGGGATTTGCATCCAAAATTGTGGTAGCTCTTGCTAATCAAAAGTTCCAAAGAGGGAAAAAAATTCCAAAGAGATTTCCCCCCTTTTTATTTTTTTTTTAAATCACTACTGGCATTCTGAAATTCTGAAGGAATATGGTCAGTCATCAAGAATGGGGATGCTCAAGTATCCAAGACTGCTTTAGCATTGGGGTTTTTCAGGGAGTCAACTAGACACAGACTAGAGCAACTTCACAGCAGGTGGGGCTGGGAGAATGTCTGATCATCGATGTTGTTGGGCACTTTGGTCCATTTTTCCTTAAGTAAAATGTGTTGTGGAGGATGAGTGGTGTTAGGTAACTATTGGAAAGACATCCTAACGATACAGTTACTCATCAAACTCCTATTCGAAGACGAGTTTAACTCACATTCAGCCTTCACTGGTATGGGAATTTGCCCCCAGGAAGTTGGTTCTTTGAAAGCTTCCTTTTACAGTACTAAGTTAGAGCCTCTTTACACCTGACTTATAACTCTGCCCAATAATATTGCAGAAGACCATGTGCCTATCGAAAACATCAGCCTCATCTCATGTGATCTCTCTTTCCTCGATTTATCACCTAGCACACTGGTGCACTCAGCTCACATGTAACTTGGCATCAGGCTCACATTCAACTGAACCGAACATTCCATCCAGCAGCTAACCTCAGTTCACCCGGGGGTGAGATTAAGAAGCCTGGCCAGGTTTGAATTAGCTATGGATGACTCCATAGGATTTCAAATACTCATGGAAACCTGTGTATCTGTGTGGGAGACAGATTGAACCCCTGAAACATTCCTGTTTATTACTGAGTAACTCAGAGTTTCAATAACAACAACAAAAATATGGCAGATATTTGAAAATGAACTATCCAGGATTGAGGGAACCAAAAGCATAATTGCAAGAAACGTTATACATTATAGTAACTTTTCTATTTTAAGAATATTAATAGCCTCATATTTAATTCACAATCTCTAAAGTTTAATATTTCAACATATAACAATATAAAATTACTAATGATATCCTTTCTTTAACCTATGTCTTCAGAATCCAGTATGATTTTATAATTACTGCAAACACCAGTGTAAACTAGCTATATTTCAAGGTCTCAGTAGCCATATTTTACTAGTGGCTATTGTGTTAAACAGCACAAGTCTATAGACTTTGAATAACAGAGTACTTTAAAAGTTGCAATCTTCCTTTGCACTACATTTCTTTTTCTTTTCTTAACTTTATTTATTATTGCAGTAACACTGCATTAAAATATGTAAGTTTCAGGTGTACATCACTGAAATGTATTTAAAGGTTCACATTTATAAAATTCTGCTTTTGGAAGATCTCTTAAAAGCTTTTCAGATAACTTCATTAAATTTTGACTTAAAATACATTATTAAATGAAATCACTTAAAATATTACTTCGTATGGAATAGCTAACTTCATGTTCCAAATTTAATGTCCATTTTTATATTAGTAATACTGTACATAGTGTCGAACAGTCAGTTAATACTACAAGAATTATAAGAACAAAAAGCATTTCTTGTTTTCACCACTACTCCAGTTCCTAGTCACTGACAGTTATTTCCAACGGTTTTGGATTTTTTTTTTTATGGTATTTACCTCCATATTTATAAATAATACTCTTTTTCTTGCTATATTGCTATCTCTTGATTTTTAGTTTTTGACACCTAGGAGACCTCTAGACTAGCACTGTTACACAGCCTTCCTTCTCCCCTTCCTTTACCCCACCCTCTCTGTTCTGGAATTGGTAATTTTTTTCCAGAGACTCCCAAATCTGACTAACTTTAAGCCTTCTTGGATTGACCACTTTCCACAGTAAAAGGATTTGGATGCTCCCAGTTAGAGACAGACTTTGATTGAATTCCTATAACTTTAGGATGATGTCTTACTCCTTCCCTGGGTGTCCCCATGTCCTAAGGCAGTGGCCCAAAAGTCTTTCTGACTCAAGATTCTGAGAGACTAAGTGCCAGTCTTCTGCCAGGTAAAAGAGGACTGTTTGCTTGGGTGTTTGGGGGAAGAGATCTGGGGTTCTAAGTGCAACTCCTATGGACTTTGAAACTTCTCTTTGAACAAGTCTCTTATTTTTAGTACTCTCCCACCTCTCTAGCCCTTGTTTTCACAGTTCCCTTGGTGCCTTTAATTATTGAGCCTTTCTAAGGTTTGAGGCAAAATATAAGCTTATGTTGTCCAGATTTCTCCTGAATACACCAAGAGGTCAAAAGATGTTAACATAACTTGGACACTAGCCACCCATGCACCTTCCAACTTCCAAGCTTGTCTCTTGCTTATCAATGCCTCCCTTTCTATTCTTTGTCATGGTGTATTCATTCATGATTTATTGCTGCTATATCATGTGCTTTTGGGTGTGTTTAACCTTCTGTCTATATCTGTTCTATAGATGCATAGATGCAAAATGGAGACACGGAAAATAAGATAGAGAATCAAAATCCTAGATAAACCAATGAAATAGGGCTAGATTTTCATTTCTCTGCCTCTGACTAGTTGTGTTTCTCTCATAGCATTGTCCAAGTAAAGGTTTGTTATGACCAAGTTACTCTTCTTAACAGTGAGCATATTCTCAGGGGTTGGTCAACTAGGAGGTACTTCAAGAAGGACCGATGAAAGGGAAGAGGCCATTAGGGAAAAACAGAAGTCTACCAAGCAAGATGTATTGCAGGCATTCTGAATTGCAAAATGCAGCCATACTTAATCCAGAATTTGGAGCTTCCATTATAAAGTGGTACCATTGCAAACCAGAACACGCAGACCCCCACACAACAGGACAGAGATGGCCTGGTGCTTTCATTGTTATAATGGGTGGGATTAACGAGTATATCATACCTATTGTGCCATCTCTAAGACATCTTGTTCATTATGGACAAACAGGAAAAATCATCAACATTTCTAAACAATGGAGTTCAACATGCTTTCCTTGGAAGAATCTGCAGGGGGCAGGGTTTTTGACTAACATTTTGCAAACTTCATATATTAGTTATAATTTCTGTAGCAGTTTTATAATTTGTAGTATTATATAATAGAATTTCTATAAAATAGAAATTTTATAATTTCTGTAGTATTTGTATAATTTCTGTAGCTGTCAGGGAATAGCAAGATAATTTTCTGATTCTTTATTCTTTTATTACTTTAACAAATGCAAAAGAGGACTCTAATATGTGCCCTTGCTATGACTAAAGGAACATGTGTAGGAGAGGAGGAAGAGTCACAGAAACAGAGAGTAACTTGGAAACATTTTTTCATTAACAAAAATGTTGATGAAAGTCTTTAATTTTGTGAATTTACTTTGGAACTTCTTACTTATTAGAATTAATGATTTAGTTCATGTAGAGGAAAGAAATCTAGTCTCCCCAAATTTCTTCTTGTCACAGAAATGGGGTGGTAATGAATTTTCTACCAAGGGAATTAGGCCTATTTGGGTCACATTTGATTCAAATTAAGTATGACTGGTACAGCTTAATTTTTTTTTTTTTACTTTGTATTTTACCCTTATAACACATTTTTAGAAAATATGTTGAGATTCACAAGCTTTTGGAAAGGCAAAAATTATCATTATCTTGGACACTTATGCTTTGAAGCTCCTTGATGATATATTTCTGAATTTATGTGATGAAAGGATACACTTGTGTGCTAATTGTGCCCCCTCGTTCATATGTTAAAATCCTACTCTATAGTGCCTTACATGAGACTGTATTTGGACAAAGTCTTTAAAGAGTCTCAGAGTGAGGATATTCAGGTAAGCATTAATGCAATATGCTGGTGTCTTTAGAAGCACAGATGGAAGATCTTGTGAAGGCAGAGGGAGAAGATGGCCATTTACAAGCCAAGGAGAGAGGCCACAGCACAAAGAAAACTTGTTGACACCTTGATCTTGGGCTTTTAGCTTCTATAACTGAGAAAATAAATTCCTATAACTTAAGTTATTCAGTCTGTGGTACCTCGCTGGCAACCCTAGCAAGTTAGATGCTCTTAATTTTGTGACTCAGGGAACACTGTGACAATGTTCATCTTGAAGCCGGTCACATTGTGAAAAGTAGTATCTGTTGCTTCAAGAACTACCAAAGTGCTGGCCTATAGAGGGCTCTGCAGTACATGCTGACCTGTGTACACCATCCTTAACTGTTATTCAGTTGGTGCTCCTTGGCAGTGAACTGTGTGACACTAGAGTACAGAAACAGGGCAACAGGAACCTGCATCATGAAATAGAGACAGATTTGAGTGCGGTCACCCCCACTGACATTGCCATTTCGGATATTCTATCAACACACTTTAATCAAAAGAACAGGCCACGGTGATGTAAACACCAATCATGTTCTCAGAGCAGAAGAGCCACAAGCAATAATACTCCCTGGGTCTTCTCCAAAATGAGAAGGGTGTGCTGAGTGGCTCTTAACTGTTCCTACCAGAATGTACAGGTGAGCCAATAAAAACCACATGACTAGCTTTATCAAGAGCTGCTGACAAGCCGGAAAGATCCAAAATGGACACCCGACCCATGTCTGTTGTCAACATTACCCACCATGGCAACCAGACCAGTTTCCATCGCACAACTGGTCTACAGCTCAATTGGGAAGGATCAAAACAGTCAGGATTCTAAATATCAACAGTCACTCTATCAAAACCTCTCCTGTGACCTTTTTCAGAAAAGGAAATGTAATGACAAAATGAAAGACAGCCAGCCTAACCATGTCCACAAAGTCTGTTCTAGTCTCTGTCTAAAATATTCTGTCCTACCAGTTGGTCACAGTCTTCTCAAAGGGTAACGTGACACTGTAAACCTTCACTAAACCTGATTAAAATAAAATATAATTATTTTGAGAAATATTTTTTATCTTAAGGCCGATAGGATGGCAATATAGGAATTATCCTTTCCTATAATTTCCTATCAGTAAACTTAGTTCAATTTCTTCATACCATTGATGCCAATTTGTCTCCTTCCCTGTCTTCCCCAATTCTCTCTTCTTCCTTATTAATTTCTGTTTTCCTCATTAGATTGTAGCCTCCATGAGGGTAGAAACTACATTTGTAGTGTTCACCAGTGTATATTCAAGACCAATTACAGTGCTTGTGACACACTAGATGGTTGATAAATATTTGTTGAATGATTGAGTTCATGAAAAGACACAAAGGAAAGAAGCTAACATTTAATTCTTTTGTATTTTGCACCTTAAATATCACTGTTCATACCCTCATTTCATTTATTATGGGATGATGTGTTCTGAACATCATTTTCTGATGAGAAAACTGAGGCCCAGACAAGAAGCATTTTTTGATGTTTCTGTAATTATTGTGGAATGGAATATATCTCTTTCATACTTTGAAAATAAAATTCCCACTATTTTGAAAGTCAACTTCATTGAATTTCCTTGGATAATATTGTCACATATATATAGACTCTCTCCACCTCCCAGTTTGCTTTTGCTCTTGTCCAACCTTTCTGATGCTTTAAGGATTCCAAACTTGAGCCAATGCTGAGGTCTGAATGGGCTGAGGTTGGCTGCAGAGACTATGGCAGCTCAGCTACAAGACAGTCTCTGTAATTTTGTTTTCATTGGTTATTTTCAATATATTTATTAGGTCGTTAAACTGAACCATGTTGACTGTCCTCAGCCAAGTTTCTTACAGTGCAAATGGCACATTAACTGTGCAGCTATAGAGAAAGGAGTAGGTCCCTTAGGTGAGCGCCCGCAACTGAAATGCTGATGGACGAGCCATGAGTGGGTCGAAGGTTCAATGAGATCTCTTCCAAACCTCTCTGGTTTGGAAATCTAACTAGAAACCTCCTGGGGTCAAGGCTTCTGATGAGATTCCTGGAGTGTCTTGGTCCAGGCGTGGGTTTGGAATACTTGGGAAACAGCCGACCACAGGGATCTCAGGACGAGGGTTCTGGCTCCGTTGGGAAGTGCTGAGCTGCATGAAAAGTAGGACACTTGAGGGGGTTGTGGAGGCTTTTTTAAACCTCAACAGGAATTTCAATTGTTCGTTTTGGGCAAGATTTTGGGTTTGGTTCCTATGTAAGCCCAGATAACTTATTTTCTACTGACATCAAATTTTTTGATGTGAATTGTGTTAAAGTAGGGAAATCAGTCCTTTAAAAGTTCCTTTAGTTTGATGATAATAAAAGAACAATAAGTCAGACATATTTTAAAAGTTAGTAACTTTCTAAATCATCAGTTTTTTTTTATTTTAAAGTATTTTTTGTATTTTAATTTTTAAAAAATTAAATGGGTTATAGCATAAATGAATAAAGTGCTATCCCATCTGGATCAATTGCTGATCTTTTAAAGTAAAATATCAGATTAGTATACACCTATTTTTTTCTTTGAATAATAAAGTTATTCATAAGTCCTGATTATGTCAATTATTTCTAATTGGAGAATTACATATTGTTATAATTATATAAAGTGTGAAAAATAAAGGTTTGAAAGAAAATTAGGTGGGAATTCACAAAGATTAATGCGTATTCTACCTGGATACCATTGTGAGATTTTAAGTAATTTGCCTTAATCTATCAGTTTTAACCCAAAGGAATTAAGGTGTGATGGCCCTTTTCTTCAGTGAGAATTTGACTCAATCCATTTCTAGTTAAATTCTTTGTATCACATCAAAATGTTAGCAATTGATCCTGAAGTTAAGTAGCTTTTTCATCAAATTAGTTTTAAATCTTGCTTTTTCTTTTAAGCTTTGATTTTTAGCTCGAGCAGAGATATACTCAGAGTAGAGCTGGTGATAGATTGATAGATAGACAGATAGATAGATAGATAGACAGAAAAGGAAAAAGACAGTCTTTAACTTAACTTTTAGGCATTATAATTTTTCTGATATTTTTAACTTCTAATTTTATGATCTTTCACCAAGGAAATGCTTCTTTGAGAAATTTCCTAAAGATACTGTGATTTTCAAATAATAATAAAAAAAGTAACATACAAACATTTAATATAATTTTATCATATTTTTAATCATATATTATAGAACTAAGTCTTCACTTTGGAAATGATTCATTCAAAAGACCCAGTTTATTTGATTTGGCTAGATATTAATTTAAAACATTTAAGATAGGCCATATATTACCAGTTGCATGTTTTAATGCCTTCAAAGCTCTGTCCATTTATATAATCAAATGCATTTTAATATCAACCCTGTATTCTGACAGTTTTAAACTGTACTGTTTCAAGGACTGCAGTTGAAAAAAATCACGACTCTCTCTGAGGACATGTTCACTGCTTATTATTTTCTAATTCCTCCATGAGTGTGATCCTAAGTGATCCCACACGTCCGTATGTACACACGCACACAATCACACACACCGCTTTTCAAGCGGCTTTAAGACTGATTCACTTCATGCTGAGAGCTTTTGCTTCCTTCTGATGTGTCTGCCTACTTACTGCTTCCAGCTGCTCCTCCTTTAAAGTTTTGTAGAGAGCACATTTTCAAGTTATTTCAAAATTGTTTTTCCTCTGCTATGCAGATTAATGCGACGGGGGCAGTTAACCATTGAACTGTTTTTGGATTAAAACATAAATCACAAACTTCCCTTTCAGATTGCTTTTCCATTTTTTTTCTCAAGAAAATCAAGAAGCAGAAATTCAGTTCCTTCTAAATTAATTAGAAGATCATTGTTTGCTGCCTTTCCTCTTCCTGACCTTCTCTTTTCATTGACTCTGAAAGGGAAGTGTGTGCTGCACTCATTTCAAAGGAATGCTTGCAATTTGGCCGTAGATTATGCAAACTCCAATTAGTGATCCACAAGGTGTTGAAAAACAGGGTCTAATGTGTGGGAAATCCTGGGCGGCTCACTTCTAAGCAACTTGAAAAACACCTTCCTTGCTCAGATGTGAAACCACATGTATGGCAACATGAAATGCTGGTCAGAGTCACATCTACAATAGTTGAAATGTCAAACCAAACAAAATCAAAAGAATAAAAAAGGAAAACACTTATTTCCAAGTACGCTTTTTGTATAAAAGGACATATGTATTGCTATTTGAGTTTGAATTAGAATTTTTTTCTACATGTTTAGGTTTAATAAACCCCAAACTATTCATTTTTCATTCATTCATTTTAATATCACCAATATGTATCCTTGGCTTTGAATGTATAGCTCTTCATAGAAAATGCAGTCTGGTGGGGGCATGGAGGAGTGGAATTAGACAGCGGAGAAGAACAAATGCAGATGGTTGCAGTGAGAAATAGACACAAACTTAATAAAGTCTCATTTAGAATTAAGATATTTCTCTTCAAGAAAACTGGAAAGAGTGTTACTATGCAGATGCTTTAATGTAATAATCAATTTATTATTTAATTAATTTAATTGAATTTAATATTGTTCGCATACCCCAACTTGTCATCTAGAACACTTCTGTGAATGAGGGAAAAAGACATATTATTTCCATGTGTGAAGGATTTCCTACAGAGATAAAAAGTATTTGTCCAAAGGAATAAGCAAAGACTCAATGACAAAGATGTTAAGGCATTTTCACAGTTCTCTGGCCTCAGATTCCCCCTTCTATTCTGCTTTGGTTGCTAAGAGATGTGCAACTTTTAAAGAATAATAATAAATATATATATATTTATATGCTGATATTTTATGTAACCAGAATAAACTGCATACCTGACAGTTTGTGCTAAGATTCTCTTTTATTTTAGATATCTGTTCCCATAACTGGTTTGTCGCTTCACAGTGAGAGAGCTGAATGAGGCATCCAGCAAACCAGAATTAATTAGATGCTTGCTCTAGTCTCCTCACCCTCTCAGCCCACCAGAGAACCATCAACCATGGTAGGAATAATGGGTTTAAAAAGGAGTTAAATCAAGTCCAAGGTGTGTTTTTAGTTAGCATGGCATGCATAAGCATCACACCACTTCTCATAGGAGAGGGAAAGGACAATTTCAAATTTTTTATACCATTTACTCCTGTAACTTAGCCTCAAAGGTAGTTTTATGAAGCAAATGTTTAACTGGATAGGCAAATCATAACTGCAGAGGAGAAGTGGTTATCAGTGTGGTTATGTGACATCTGCAAAGTCAACTGAGAAACCCCCATGAGCCCAGGATTCCCAGTGTTCCCCGCACAAGGGCTGCTGCGCTCACATGAGTCCATGTCGAGTCTCCTCCTTTCACTCTTGGACACATGTGAAATTGTGCTGTGTGGTACTCGGTCTAAGGTTGTCCATAAAGACTGGACATGGGTGTAGGTGCCACACGTGTACCTGTTACCCTGATAAACCTATAAACTGCTGGACCCTCTGTAAGATGCATTTAATGTTCATTCAACTACAACTAGTAGTTACTGTGCACATATCACGTGCCAGGCATAAAGTGGTGAAAATACTGTTTCCGCTCGTAAGGAGCTTAACAGTGCTTTGGAGAAAGGTAGATCTTGAACATCGAATTACAAGTCACGAAAGGGATGATGGGAACATGCATGAGCCACCAAACCTAGCAGACCATCCAGAAAGGTTTTCCAGAAAAGTTGACAATGAAACTAAAGACCATTTTATGGGCCATGCAATTTAATCCTTTTTAGAAGGAAAAGAAATGAATAAAACTGTTTGTTTTACTCCCATTATAAAGTTCTTTGTGAAGGGTCTAGATATGAAGGTGGAGATAATTATATGAGAGAGCCGAGAAGGGGATTGAACCAGGCAAGAGAAGAAAGTAAGATTCCACTGGAGACCCTCCTAACTTCAAGAGAAGAAAGAACTCCATTAAGGCCTCACATTTGGGGGATTAAGTAGCCAGCACTGATTCCTCTTTTTCTCCCCTTTGTCCACAGCCTAGCAGACAATAAATTGGAGACCACTGAGAAGCAGGTATCTAAATTTTTGCATTTATGAAATTGAAAGTTGAAGGTTCTCTTTGCCTACTGTGTAGTGATTTTTGGTTCCTCATGCTCAGACAAAAAAATAATTATAAATAATTTGGTTTGCTTTGCTTCTTTTAAAGCATTTGTCTGAACTGTTTGTGTTTTTCCTTTACAGCTGCAATATTAATTCAACTGTACTTTCAGAAAAACGTTAGCTATTAAGGGTCTTCAGTTGCACACTAAAATGAATCCTAGAGAAAAATTATCAACAATTAAGAAGTTGTGATTATTTTGATAGTTTTATATTATTAGGAATTTTAAACCAGATATTATTCCACACATTTATTTAAAAAGGATGATGTTCTTATTCAAAATTAACTAATTAAGCAAACTTTACTTTTATTGTTCTGAGAAAGTGAGTGCTTGAATGTAATTTAGTATGTAGCCAAGGAGATATGAAATATAAAATCATAAATATAGAATAGGCTAGAAGTTAAAAAAAGGGAGTGTTATGGATTACAGGTGTGGGATTTTATTACTGACTTAATAGGGAGTTATTGAAAGATAAAAGAATTTGGAAATCATAAGTTTGGAGCTGAGACATGAATGTCCAGAGGAGATAACTTTGACTAAATGTTCAGAGGCAGGAAATGAGAGTAAATGAAATACAAGTTGTCATGTTTTCTGGGTAGACAGGGAAAGTGAAGTAGAGAAGTGGAAAGTAGTGAGGTCAGCTTATGGTTTGTCGTAGATGCCAGTTTAATGGGGAGCCACTGAAGAGTTTGAGAAGAATGGCATAAGAAGAGCTTTGCCTTGGCAAAACTGTGTTTAGAATGCATCTGTTTTTAGGACATGGTGAAAGCAGTGAGGTCAGCTAAGGGACTATTGCCAGAATCTATGTAAGAAATAAGGAGGTCCTGACTTCCCAGTGTGCTTGCTGAAATAAATGGGCAGGAGGATATGGATGGGAAAGATATTCATGGGCGTATATCATTCCTTTGATTTTGTGAGATATTCATAATTCAATTTTTAATCTCAAAATATCCAATTGTGATTTTAAGAGAGCGTTATCAGCCACTGAGGCATATTCTCAATGGGCCTAAAAAGATTAATTGACTTGCTGTTAATGCAAGTAAATTCTGCTTATTCTTCCAGGCCATGGTTATCATTTTGCAAATCTTGTTTTATTTTTGCCTATATTTTTTTGAAATCCATTTTTGTATATTGTTCTTTCTAGAACCCTAATTTTGAAGGCAGGGTAATTAATATTAGTCTTGTTTTATAGAAAAGCTGCCCAAGTTCATAACAAACATTTGATTAAAGGTTCTTTTCAATCTGCCTCAATTTTTAAGTTCAAATCCCTCTTAAGGTTTTGAGAATCTAGAAGAGCAGTAGGAACTCTAATATAAACTGAGGTCAGTGTGAATAGTTTCTGCTCCCATATACCCCTTCCCAACCCACCCTGACTTATGGGACTAGGACCAGATTCTGGTTTATACCTTTGATGATCTAAGATTTTAGCTCAATTTGGGGGCATGGAAATGACTTCCTACCCACTAAAGAAGGATTTAGACTTAGATTTCAGAACCTAACTGGGTATTGAAGGTAGATAGGATAGAATAACAGGAAGGAAAGGGAATTTTTTAGGGTCCCAGAGCCGCTGTTCTTCCACTGTTTATAACTCTTGATAAAACCTCCATGGAAAGAGGCTGTGTGCCCTCCGGGCAAATATTGTGGGTTCTGGAATCCCCAAATGTGAATTCAAATTTTATCTCACTAGCCGTGTGGCTTTAAACAACTATCCTAACCTCTCAGTGCCACAGTTTTCATATCCACAAAATAGGGTAATGGTTTGCCAGGTATCATGTAAGTAGTTAGCAGCAGACCAGGATTCGAAGCTGGGTGTGATGAGCTGCATTCTTAGTCACCCTTCTGTAGTATCTTAGTCCCAGTGGTCTTTGTGCCCTCACGGTCTGGGACAATGCTCTCAGCAGGGACTAGATAGATGTTCACTAATGTTTGACGAAAAAGCTTGATGAATTTTACCCTTTGAAAAGTTAAGTTTGAATACATCTCATATGACCTGTGGGAGTGGTGTTAAGTACTGAAAGCTTTAAGAGGCACTGTTGTTCCAATTTTCACATCTTTTTGACTTTCATATTTGGCACATAATGCTCTTCTTTTGTCTTATATGGAGGAGGGAGAGAGAAAAATGAGTTATTAAAGGTTAAGTTAATTACCCAAGAATTCGTGATCTCAGACTAGTTCTCAAAATAACTATACTCGAACTGGGGCAGAATTTCTTACAGTTTCTGATCAGTAACACTAATACTGATTCACTGAAAATGTTTGTTACTCTACTAATTGAATTTGTTTAAGAGTAAAATGAAACTGGGTAGCAGTCAATTTCGTAACATTTATCTAATTCATTTACATCCATGCATTTGAGAAATAATTACTGTGGTTTTATTACTGAGCGGCAGCCACTATGTAAACGCACTGTTCTAAGAAATTTGAACCCCCTGCTGGGGATTGCCCTGAAAGAGCAACCAAACAACTCAAAGGACTCTTAAAAAAAAAAAAAAAAAGAAAGAAGTGGGATGTATGAAAGGACATGTATAATGTGAAAAGAGCCCTAGATTTAGAATGAGAAGGTTAAAATCCCAGCTGCATCACATGGTAATAATAAAACCTGGAGTTTACTGGGCATATACTCAGGGGCAGGTATTGGGCAAAAGCTTTCTCATTTATTATTATTGTTTTAAAATTTCTGAAATAGTTTGTTTACAGAGATTTCATGGACATATAAAAGTTACATATGTTTAAGGTGTGCAACTTGATGCTTTGCTGCACACACACACACATTGTGAAATGATCACTATTCAGTTAATTCACATATTCTTTACTACTACATAGTTACTGTTGTGTGTCAATCTGTGTGTGCTTGTTGAGAAGATTAATTGGAGGGCTATCTTCTTAGTAGATTACAACTATACAACAAAATAGTATCTTTATCTTTACCACACTGGTCATCAGATCTCTAATTTTTTTCATCATTCATAAAAGGAATGTTGTATCTCTTGAATGACATCAATTCATCTCCTACTCCAGTCCCTGGCACCACCATCCTACCTTCTGCCTTTTGAAGTAGGATTATTTAGATCTCACATAGAAGCGAGATCACATAATATTTCTCTTATTTAGTTTAGTACAGTGTCCTTTAGATCCACCCATTTTGTCACAAATAGAAGGTTTTCTAATTTTTTTTTTTAAGGTTGAACAGATACATATCTCTCTTGCTCGCTCTCTCACTTCTCTATTGTTTTTCACTCCATCACCATCTCGCTAATCTTCTACATTCTGCATCCACTTATCAGTGGATACACGGATGTTCATGTGTTTTAAGGTTAATTCCATATCCAAAGTCTTGCCATCTATTCTTTTCTTTCATCAGGAATGATTTGGGACAAGCCTCTTACATAACCTGAGCCTCAGTTTCCAATTTGTGAAGTTGAGTAGTGATTCTGTCAGTACCTCTTTGGGTTATGAGGATGAGAGAAGTTAACAAGAATGTGAAAGCTGTGTGCACCCTCTAAATTGTTATCTCATGGAAAATATTATAATTAACTTGTTTTTATGATCACAATTTAGACTTCCTTATTGTTTACACTTTTTCTTTAAATTATTCATGTTGTCCTATGAATATAATGATTTTAGGCTCTTTTTATGTACTTTAACTGAAAAGTCAATATCCATACTAGTTTGGATGTTTGTATTATAAAATTTAAGATGTGAGGTTTTCTTTAAGTGGACAGTAAAGAAGAGATAACAGAGGGATTGAACTGAGGGAGAAAACACAGAGAACTTAAAAGAATCAACCCCTTTGTTAAAGCCAAGGACAGGGTATAGTTCCAGAATTATGGCTCAGATTTAGAAATAAACCATATACAGTAAAATAGTTCTTTTAAACAGTGATTTATCAAGGAAGGAGAAATAAATTAGTTACTTATTGTTTTTACCAGCTAGATTTAAATAATTATCTATTTTGATTCTGCTATATATATGCTTCTGATTTTCAGACTTTTGTCTACATCAGAATAGAAAGACTTGAATTATTACTTAGTGTTTCCAGCTTCATTCTTGATTCCAAACTGGATTATAAATTTCTGAGAGGAGGAGGTTGTAATTTTTATTTCTTCTTATGTTTCACTAATCTTAATGGTGGTCTGAGTTCTGGTGATTGGAAATTATCCATTTATGGCAAATGCTTTCTGTAAAATGATGTCCAACCTTCCTAATAACATTGTCACTATTTTCTTGTGAAAAGGTAGGACTATTAGTCTTTCATTTATAGAAATATTTCTTCTATTTCAACTCTGAGGAGATGAGAGCTAAAATCTTGAATGTGAAAAAATCATGAAAACTGAATGCTCTAATGCTTTGATCTGGGGGGGATTAATCAAATGGACTTTAGGATAATATTCAAGTGGTCACTATGTTCTTGGAGTTTGCACAAATAAAATGTAGAAATCTATGTCTGGCTTTTAAGCTTTTCATGCTTAAATGCAGCAAAGTCACCTCTCTCCCTTGCCCCAGTTGTCATTCTGAGCTTGAATCAAATGTGGGCTCTGTTTCAACTCGCCGTGCCCTCCTGGCTGGGTTCCACCACGACTCAGATCTCCAGGGCTTACACTTTGCCTGGCTCCAGTGCAGAGAGGAACATTTACATCTGCATAGCAAGTAGGAAGGTGCCTTTTGATTCTGTGTCCGGGATCTGATTAATTCTATATAATTACATTGAGGAGTTATTGAGAGATTGGAGCCAAGGATGGAGCCTGCATTCATTCTTCTGCCTTCTCTATGCCTTAGAAACAAGTCATTTTAGTCCAGTCCTGTAACTCCTGCCCTATTAGACCACTTCTGGTCCAAAGCACAGGTCAACTTGACATGTCAACACTGTTCATGCTGAACAACTGTTCTGAGTGGTTCATTCATAATTCATGCATCTGAAAAGTAGATTGTGTGGATTTAGGTTGCTGACTTCCCAATTCTATTTTTCATATTTTCATAGCTGAACTTAAAAGCTGTATGTTCTATTAAACTATTTCTTTATATAAGCTTTTTCTTTTCCCTTTTCAAGCCAGTGCTCTCAATGGAATTCCTTTTGGTCTAGTAGTTATTTAAAGTAAGTGGAAATGGTATAAGATATAATTCCTCTGAATTCTGTAAAATACCACTCATGAAAAGCCCTCTCCATCTCCCTGTTTCTTTCATCTTTCCAAAATCACATTTTGTAGTTTCAGCAATTACCCACTGACACTTGAGCTGATAAGAGGTACACATATCTACTGAATCTACTACTGCTTTAAATGTTGGAATATCACATACTGCTGCTGCTAATGAGTCATATATTCTGAAATGGGACAATTTTCACTAGCTCTCTTTCTCTAAAAGTAATTAACCAGATGTTCCTTTTTGTGATTCTCTTTGTTATATCTACCTTGATACTGAGTTCTTAGAAAATAGACCTTGAAGAGGGGATGGAGACACAGTCTTTGTTTAATGAACAAGTTAGTAGTTCAGAGTATTTTCAGGTTTCTTTGGCATTTTGGGGTGAGCAGATGCTATGTTTTTGGCTATCTATTGTCTCTACTTGAAGGAGGCATCTTGACTGAAATCTCATGAGGAAATATAATGGTTTTTCTTAGACAAGACTCGAGGACATACTCCCCTGCCATTTTCATTTGGAAATAAACTATCAGGTCGATCTCCTTATAAAACTCTTGATTTCTGAGAACATTCTCTCCCTGGAAAGGTATCCTGCTTGTCAAGAGTGATCAGCTTTGATTCCTGAAAAGCTGTGGCTCGAATTCTAATAACAACATTCTATGAATCAAATTTTTCATTAATAGTCTTAAGCAAATATTGTCCCACCAAAACGGTAATTGAGAGACTAGTTTCGGTAAAATATTCTTTATGAATAAATGGATTTTTGATATTAAGTGGCCATTCATACCATGAATAATTGACCACTTAAGATGAAGATACAAGTCTCTCACATTTTAACTTATTTTGATTAAGTATTTAGTTGACAATAAAACATTGGAAAATTCAACATGCATTTAGAAATTACTTTTACATGTCCTTTAACCCAACCCAAAATTAAACTATAACTTCCAAGTCAGTCAGGACATTCTGATAATTGTCTGACACTGATGTACCATGGGGGAAAGTTTGATTAAAACTTAAGTTTGATTAAAAATTAGAAGTAGGGAATTACCTGAGGGTACAAGGGGTTAAGCACAACACTATGAAGCATCCACAGCCACTGGAGCACAAGTTTGATCTCTGGCCAGAGAGGTGACCCACTTGGCACAGCAGACCTCTCCTGCCTCACCCGCTGCTCCCCTCAGCAGTGTATTTCAGTCAATCTGCCTGTTCTGTTCCCCACTCTGTCTCTGGTGAATTATTTCAGTGCCCCCCATCTCTGGCTTGTACCCCAGTTTTTGTATGCATAAATAAATAAATCTTTAAAAAATTAGGTAAAGTGAACTTTCAGAAATTAATACTGGAATTATAGATACAGTTCGGCACAACTTCTGTTCTATGACTTTTTAAGAATAATTTTTTATTGATGTAACATTGCACTGTAAAGACATTTTATAAGTTTCAGGTATGCATTGCTATAAATCAACATTTTTATCCCACATTATATATAACTTAGAGTAATTAATTTCCAATGAGGCAATGTGAATTGACTTAAGTGCTCCCTGTTATTCAGAGATAAGCTAAAATGGTGGCTTAATATTTCTGGATAATTATTAGGAATAAGGATACTATGGGATAATAATCATTAGCACTTATAGAATGCTTACTAGCAGTAATGAATGCTAGGTCCCTTAAGTGGGTATTCTTCATAGCAAAATAGTGCAATTGCTATCATTTTCATTCTATAAATGAGAAAGCTGAGGTCCAAAAAGTTTAGTAAAGATGCAAAGCAATATAGCTCCAGCCCCTTTCTTTTACTGTGAAAATGAATCAAAGGCAAATATCCCCAGTGAGAAGGCTGAAAGGGGGTATAGGAAGTACAAGGTTATTAATTTTTATTAAGTTTAAAATAAAAGAACACACACTAGAACCAAATGAAAATGAAAATGGAGTCTATTTCCAAAGGACTTGAGCATTGAAGCCTCCCTTGGGAAGTGCAGTCCTTTATATGCTCTAACTTCAGCTTTTCAGGGCAACAACCACGGAAAGACTCAAGCAGCCTTTTAGGTGGCCCATGAAACCTTTAAAGCACATCAACCTGATTCAGTGTCATCTTATAGTAGTGACAATACAGCATACCTGTGCTTGCAGGCATCTTCGCTGGACCTTAATTCAAGCTGGATTTCCAATTGAAGGACAAGTTTATTCAACTTGGTTAGTGTAGCAGAGACTGATGATATAAATGTATAGCAACTGTTGATCTTTAAGAGCTCAAGCTGACCTTGGTGAGCTCCTCAGGGATAAGAGCAGCTCAGCTCTAAGAAGTTAGAAGATATAGCAAGTAACAATTATTTCCAAAGCATGCAGACTCCTCCACCTTCTACTCTCTGAGCCACCTTTGACATTATCTAGTTTGAGCCTCCTTTTATTCATTATAAACCCCATTGTTCCTTTTAGAAAGCAGGTGTTACTTTGCCAAATTGTGCTCCCTCTCATCTTCTAGTCTCCCACTCTTTTTTCTGACTTCTTTTGCAAGATCATTCTCCAGTATATTACACTCGGGCAAAGCAAGAGCCTTGTTTTTTCTCTGCCATTAACCTGCTTCCTTTAGCCTCTGTCCTAGCCTCCCTCTGTGTCACACTGGTAACCCTTCTCAGCAAGTTTATTGGAAAGGGTCTCAGAAAAGATCTCTGGGCTTTGCTCTCAGGATGCAAGCAGGTAAACTAGGTTTTCTGGTGGTGAAGGAGATGTTGTATATACAAACCTGACTTACAATATTGTACATTTGAAACTATATATTACGAAAGATTCTTATTTCAGTAAAAAAAATTAAAAATACACTTAACACCCACTTAGCTGTTTATTTTAGGAATAAATCCACTTGTTTCCATATTACAGTGTTTCCTTGAATATAATGATTATCTTTCAGTCTAAGCAAATACATTCTTTCCAATTTTCAGAATCCCTAGGAACTATTAAGAGGATTTTTTATTGAGCAGAATGTTAGGCAGAATGTGGGAAATGGGTTAAAATAAACAAAAAACACTCTCATATGCTTATCTGAAATTTTCATACATCTATTTTTTTAGTATTTACAAGTGTACATACACTGAAGGAACTCCTATGGCATAAAGGGCTTAGTTAAGGCACTCACAGCAAAGCATTTCACGTAAAAGACCAGGTAAAGTTTCAAGACTTACCTATGAGTTAATTAGGACACCTTACTATGTGTGATTAATCAGCGTCAGAGAGAGGT
This sequence comes from Galemys pyrenaicus, assembly GCA_019455555.1. Classification (NCBI taxonomy): domain Eukaryota; kingdom Metazoa; phylum Chordata; class Mammalia; order Eulipotyphla; family Talpidae; genus Galemys; species Galemys pyrenaicus. The sequence goes on from JAGFMF010011861.1 coordinate 5,142,611, forward strand.
CTGGCATGGACCAATAGCAAATATAATATGCTTCTACCAGCCAAGAGAGGCTTTTGCTTCTTAATTTCTTTCTTGGCAAGGTTGCTCATAGTAGGATTACTGGAAATGTGTGAGTTTAACATTCCAGACTCCCAAACCTAACTTCATACATTCACAAAAGCTGAACTCCTCACTGAGGTTAATACTTCCCTCCAAGGTCATACTGTTCCATCCTCACTCCCCTAAATTATGTATATGTTTTAACATTATTTAAAAAATTATTTTTGTGCAGAAGAAAATTAAAAAAAAATTATTTTTGTACAGGCCAGAGGTACAGTGGGTGAGAGGATTCACTAGAGACAGACTGGGGAGCAGAACAGGCAGAATTACTGAAATACACTGTTGAGGGGAGCAAAGGACAAGGCAGAAGAGGTCTGCTGTGCCATATGTGGGTTAGCTCCCTAGTTGGGGATCGAACTCAGGCTGAGGCGGTGATAGTACTGAGACGTGACCCATAAGCAACCAGGGAGGCCCCTGTACATGCTTTTGACCCCTTACTATGTTTGACTCCTTATCATGTCAGACCACCCAAAAGCCATAAATGGGATGACCTCATGCTGGGGTCTTCAATGAATAGTTCTGCTTACACTCTTCTTTCACTGAGAGCCTGTAGAACTCTCCCAGATGGCACATTACTTGTTTAAACTTCTCAGAGGATGTCCTCCATCACCATACAGAGAGCCCTCATCAAAAATTGTTCCATATACTCTAAAACAGGAAGAAATGTTTTCTTCCCAGTGAATACTTATGGAGATAATCAATACTGTAATCATTTGTTTCCTCTTTGCCTTGTCTGCTAGGAAGCTCAGATTTCATTTTTGCTCTATTACTTTGCATAATTGTTTTCCTTCCTTCACTCTGTGGTTTTTGTCTTTCATCTTGACTGAAGAGTTTTATGCCTTTGTGTACTTACACTTTTTTTGTAACATTATACATTTATACATCTTTTTGGAAATAGATATTATGTAAATAAGTTCTCATCCCCAAGTTTTAAGAGTTCTATTATTTCTTTTCCTTTCTTTATATGTATTTGACATCAATTGTGGTCCCCATTGCCCACCACCATGTCACCAGTGCACTGCCACCTCAGTCCCTTGTGCTCTTTCTGCCCTCATCCAATTCCCTTCCCCCTACCACAAAGTGTTTCTGAGTTTTAAGAATTTTAAATTTACATGTAATGTAATCTATATTAAACTCTTAGCTCATGCTCTGAGGAGACTTTTCCTTGTCTCTGTTTATTATAAATAGTCAATCACTATGGTTCTGAAGTTATAAAACTTTCCAGGAGGGAGTGCATCCCCAATGTCATTTATATTGAAAAAAATCCATAAATATTTTGCTGTGTTGGGCAATGGAGGTAGCTAAGGAAAAGTGAGAATAATGACATTTGGGGTTACTGCACGTCTTGGGTATGTGGATGTATCTCTTGGCATATTATCAGGGCATTTCAATTATAGCTTAATTACAAAGATTGGAAAAGTTAAACTTTAGGAACCAAACTCTTTTACACACAAAATGGACATAGGTTTCCTATGTCTTATTAACGGTCGACCTCATCCACGGTTTATAATGCACCGAGCAAGGTGAATTAACTAACTATAGGACCAGTTTACAAAGTTCTGTTTAATGTCTTTCAATACTTTAATGTTGACACTTAATCCATAATTCACAATTTCAGGATGTGCTTTTTGGGGGGCAGAGAGAAGGGTGGGGACAACACAACAATGTGAGAGTTCACAGGGATGGAAGATGCACTTGGGGTGTTTGGATTGGCACCATGAGCTTGCGGGGGCTTGTGATTGCTTATCTGACCTATGTAAATGGCTGACGTCAAAGAATTAGGCTAGAAATCTTATGATTACAGCTTTTCTTGTGATCTTTTCTGGTATTTCCTGTTTCCTGTCAGGCCAAATATACTTCGAGAGAGGGTTATTTTATGGCGTTTCTGCCTCAGCCAGAGCCAGAGGTACAGGGAGCATGAAGTAAAAATAATTAAGAACAATATCTGAAAGTTCTCCCTAACCACCCCCCCTCCGCCTCAACACACGGCCACTGACATTCTTTTTGAACATCAAAAAAAAAAAAGTTTCTGTAATGGTTCAGAGTACGATCTTATTTTTAATGGAACAAGGTCTATTGTTCATTAAAAAGGACAAGTCACTTAAATTATATTTCAAACTATTACCTTATTTGGGTACTAATAAGCAGTCAGGCTGTGGATGGCATAATTTGGGCAGCCAAGAAGACTTCTGAGAGGAGGAAGAGATAATTTTAGAGGAAAAATGGCCACCAGAGTCTACATTTTTACTTTGGGGACACAAATACCTTATAGAAGTAGGAGCAAAAAAGAAAAAAAAAAAGTGGTTGGGGATGAAAACAAAATCTGGCCTAAACATTGTTAAATCTTCAACTTGCTTCCTGAGTAAGTGTTATGTTTGAAAAGAAAACCTGAGGGACTGAAAGGTGAATGCTCCAAGGTTTGTGGACAAATATACTACGGCTTCCAACAGTCATGCGCACTGGCCCTGCCTGGTCCCCACGGGCAATTATGAAAAAAAGCGGCACAACTGTTGAATGGGATCACATTCATATTGCGTTTGTGATGGTTACACAACTAACAATTAACTGCTTCTATATATTTTACGTATAAAATCCTTTAACCTCATGATTCTACTTAAATGCTCACCTCGGGATTCTTTTCTGGTGAAATGGCTACACCTTTATTACATAGCAGGGATTCAAACAGAGGAAATTCAAGAGGATTTGGAATTAGCTGAGACAATTTATAATTTGTTTGAAAACAACAAAAATACACATTTTCTGGTATATTTACATAAAATTCTGGCTCATATAAGATGTATACCAGATACTGATGTAGTGCAATCACAGAGATGTTAGTGCTTGTGAGTGACAAGGATAGAAAATTAGATTTAGAGTGATTATCATATAGAGAGGCACTTTTGGAGTAGAGAAGCACATGGGTTTGACCAGGACAGGGAGCGTGGCTAAGTGAAGAGTACAATGGAACATCAAGGGAACTCGGATTGGCCCTAAGTATGTTGTGTAACCTCCATGGGATTTCTATTTTGTCTTCTCAAATAACACAATATTTTGACTAAATTATCTTTTTTTTTTTTTTAAAGATTTATTTATTTATGCATACAAGAGCTGGGGTACAGGCCAGAGGTGTGGGGGGGTGAGAGGATTCACCACAGAGAGCAGGGAGCAGAACAGGCAGATCAAC
>JAGFMF010011861.1:5145945-5181451 GCA_019455555.1 Galemys pyrenaicus
CCATGTGGGTCCCCTCTCTGGCCGGCAGCAGGGATCGAACTCGTGCTGCAGTGGCTGCGGTTTACTTCACAGTGCGTTGCTTAACCCACTGCGCCACCAGGGAGGCCCTATCTTTTTTTTTTTAAGCAAAAAACATTTTTTAAACTTCTTTATTTATATATATTTGACATTAGGTGTACTCCCCATGGAATTTCCACCACCAATTCAACGTGCACCATCACTTTAGTCCCTTGTGCTCTTCCCACCCTCATCTGCTCCCTCTCCCTCCCCTGTAAAATGTCTCTGATTTGTTGTTTTGACTAAAAGATCTTTAAGGCACCTTTCCCTCAATCAAAGATTTCCTTATTTTTCCACTTAAAATTTTTAATGGTTCTACAAAAGCTAAGATTTCTTGTCCATATACAACATAGTCCCATTTTATCATTTTCTGTTTCCCATTCTACTTCACTCTAATCATTTTACCAAGTTGACTTGACAAATTACCACTTCTTATGGCATAATTTCTATAATTTTTTTTTGGCATCAATATTGTGTTAATTCCTTTACTGAAAAGTTACCTTGTCAAATCTTTTTGAGATCATTAGCATCTTAGAGATGTAAAGATCAAATTCTTTTGGGGTAATTCTAGAGAAGGGGAAGTTAATGCTCAGTCCTAAATAAGTACCTATCACACTTGGTTTTCACTTGAGTATGTGGCTTTATCTAACTCACTATATTGTACGTGACATAAAAAAACCATGTTTTTCTTATACACTTTCGCATTCATCATATGGCACTTTGCCTTGAAAGAGCTGTTTCCTTAAAAAAATTTGGCAACTTGAAGACAGGAAGAAACATGAGTTGGCAGAATAGAAGGGATGGACTGTTTTGAGATTGTGAGGATAAATTGTGTCAACTCTTGAATTTGGGGAAGAGATGAGCATGATTAAGCTAGGAAGTCTGGCTAGAACTTCAAACATACAAATACTTCAGGGTAGGGTGGTATTAAGTGTCGAAGGGTTTCATTTTGATGATTTGTATATTATTTTTGTGGCTCTGTATAGAATACTTTAGCACTAGGGAAGTTGGTTTGTAAGTTAAGGGGAAAATATTTATCATGTCAAAATTGTCAACATCTACTAAATATAATCAATCATCTCTAAAGTGATAGTTAGAAATCCATTAGTATTCTTACCCCAGTCTAACTCTCCACCAGCCGCTTTTGCTAGAGTAATCTTTCCAAAGTATAAAATTTATCAAGTTGCTTCCCAATAAATCATTCGAAGCTTTCTCACAGCTTGGAGGATGTACTCCTTCGAGGTCCCTGGTACTGAGGTTCTCAGCCTACTTTTCTAGTCTCATTTTTTAGGCTTTCTCCTGATGTAAACATAGATCATGACTTGGCATTCCCCAGAGCTTCTTGGATTTGATCCCACCTTTTCTTCTTCCTGCAATGTTTTCTATGTTTTCTACAGTTGGAGCATGTGATTTACCTTGAATCAAAAAACTGTGTACTTTCTGAAAACTCCTTTAACACCAATCAAACAGACAGAATTAATCACCCTCATGTGTTTAATTCTCATACACTTACTTCGTAGGTGTACCTCTAACGTAGCACATGCCACCTTCCTAGCTTGCTTTCTTGCTCTCCACACACCTTTATCAACTTTATTGGTTCATGAATTCTTCTTTTCAGAGCAACCCAGACAATGCCATAGGATTGTCTTTAACTTATCTTAGTTGTAGCCGCAATCTTGGGCTTTCATCAATGTTTCCACAGAGTATTAATTCTATTGCATTTTAAAATTATGTGTCACTCTGTCTTAATATCAGTGAGTTGTTTATGTGTGTCTCTTCTAATAGGTTATAACCTTTCATTCTTCCCTTTTCCTCCCAGGCACATAACACAATGTTATGGACTAAGCAGACATTCAAAAGATATTTATCAATTGAAATGCTTTTGAAAAAAAAACCCTAAAAATTTGAACTATTAATTTCCCCTTTAGAATCTTGAAATATAACCAGTGACTATAAATCTTAATATCTGCTAAGCTGGGAACAAACCCTTGTTCAAATGATATTGTTTGTATAGTAGAATCTAAATATTTATATATAACATTAAAACATCATTTTCTACTTTGGAATCTCCTAGAGTGTCTCTAATTATTTTTGGAGTGTTTGAGACATTTCCCAAGAAAAATGTTAGTGCAATTTTGTCTATTCACATTCCATTGTGCACTTATCACCAAATCAAACAATAGGGCATTTAGAAATAAAGAGGGTAGAAATAATTTGCTTTAGAGTTTATAAATCTGATAAATTCATATTCTTGATTTCATATACTAAGTTAATTGACAGGGGGATATTTTATTTTATTCTACTGTAAATTAGAATTGTCCAATAAGAGGGCCTCCCTGGTGGCGCAGCGGGTTGAGCACCACACTGTGAAGTCCCCTGCCAAGGTGTGGGGGGGGACCAACATGGTGCAACTGACCGCTCCTGCCTTGCCCACTGGTCCCCTCAGCAGTGTACTTCAGTCCATCTGCCTGTTCTGCTCCCCACTCTGTGTCTGGTGAATCCTCTCACCACCCCCCACCTCTGGCCTGTACCCCAGCTCTTATATGCATAAATAAATAAATCTTTAAAAAATAATAATAATAAAGAAAAAAAAAGAATTGTCCAACAAGAAGCAATGTGGAACTCAACTAATATTTAAAAGGGATAATGAGATCTAGAAGATCAGTGCATCTAATCCTTGACTGAGTTATAGAGAGAAGAAAGGGAGGGCAGCGGAAGCAGTCTCTTGGTATTTGTGATCTGGGGACAGGCAATAATACAATGCTGGAAGATTGTGATCTCTGTTACAATGCTGGGGCCTTACTGCTTTTATCTTCATTTCCACCAGCATCACCCAACCCCATTTTCTCCTTTGGGGCCAAGGGCCAAAGAAAGGAGAAGAATTCTCAGAAATTCCAATTAGCACATTGCTACTGTGATAATGTACCAAACTATCAGAGTGCAATTCAGTATTTGATTGTGATAACAATTCCAATTTGTGTTAGATTAAAAGTCTCATCTTTCAATGTGAAAACTGACCAAAAAGGTTAGACTTTTACATACTCTGTTTTGTGCACTATAGTCATTGAGTTTAATTTTTTAATGCCAAAGTCTTAAAAGATGGTTACTGAAATGTGTGTGCATATTTTAAAACAGAAGGGTAACAGAAAAGGCAGAGTATTTAGGTTGTGCATGTGAATGTAACTAAAGTAAGTATTAAGCATGCAATACTCAATCACAGGATAATGGCAGCTCAACCACAACGTATACAGATTATGTAGATAGTTTGTTTTTAGAAATCTATCCACTGCATATTCTTGTGCTTATCTTCCACTTTGATCCAGCAGTCATTTACTGAGGATGATTGGGAATCTATGGCAAGAACCAGAAGAGAAAGAGGGAGTCAATATTCACTAGCTGATTCTCAAAGTAGGGACTAGGCTTTCTTCTCCAGTTTGTGAGTTTGAAACAGAAAAATAATTTTGAGAACTGGTCTGTGTGGAAAGTGACTATTCTTTTATTTAGATCCTATTACCGTTGAGAGGTAGGCTTGTGGATATGTTTTTTGTCCCCTCCACAGTGCAACTTACTTCTCCTGGGAAGAAGGCAGATAAGCACATCTATACATAATGCCCTGGGGACTGGTGGGGAAGAATCAAAGGCTGAGTCCAGTGCCTGCTTCCTTGCCCAGGCTGGTGCTTTGCTGTGTGCAGTAGAAATGTTCAGACAGCCATGCGCGAATTGAGACACGCAATCACACAGATACCACCTTGGAAGAAGCTATAGAAAACAAAGTATTTATACAAAAGTAGTGTTCCAGAAGAAATTGACCAAGTCTGAATTTTTGCTCCCCTTTCTCTGAATAGGATGAGCTTAGGAGGTAGACTCAATTAGGAGGAAGTTGAAGAAGAGAAACAGACTACATTGTACAGCACATTTGAGTGTAGAAATTTGAGATCACTGTCATAAATTTTGTTAGCACTTACTGTTTCTTCCTTGTGTAAGTGTTTGATTTCATTTCTTATACTTGAGTCTAGTTTCTTTGTAGTGATCCCCCCTCCCTTCCTTTTGGTGCTTGATGTCAGTTCTGTCCCTTTATCTTCTCTTTCTCAATCATCTCCTTCAGCAAATTCTATCTACTTTGCTTGCATGATTATTGCCAGAAACTCTCTAAATGAGCATCTCTTTGGGCTTTCAGAAGTGTTTACCAAGCCTACAAACTTATGTTAGATATTAGGGTGACTTACAAGAAGAGATGGAGAAGGAGACAGAAAGTATTGCGTGCTCTGACTTGAATTCCAAGGGCTAAGGACCACTTGGGGAGTCAATAGGAAAGTCTAATCTTTGGATTATATTTCACTCATTATCTTCTGTTACTCAATTATCCATTACAAAGCCTGGACTAATGATTCATATTCATTCTCATTTTATCTCACCTTGATTTTATTTGCAATTTCCTGGCCTTTCTACTTTTCAATTAGGTATAACAAGGTCATGTAATGGATTTCTCTTGAAATTTATCCTTTCTTTTCTGAGGTATCACTTTTCTGACACAAGCTTACCCCCTTGTAGTCACTTATAAGGCCATACACAGTTAGATTCTGCCATGTTTAATGTCAACTTTGTGTCCAATTGCACATGAGACCGACTTTTGAAATTTCTCTGTTTACGAACCACAAGTATTGTGACCAACAGATTCTTCTACAGACTTCCTCACTGATAAAGTAATAAGATGCTCGGGGCATGGGCTTAGATAGAGTGTATAAACTATTATGTGGGTTTTTTAGGTGAGAAGAAGTGTTTTGAAGGATGGGATCTTGATAATTTTGCATTTTGAGAAATTTAAGACAAGTGCAAAATAAAAACCCTATCTCTTGGAATGCTCTCTTAGCATTTTAACTCTTAAAATTGTAGTTAATTCTAAAGAGAGATTTATGGAAAGGTGGCGAGAAAGAAAAAAAGAAAAACAAAGCACTAAGTCCACAATGTGCAGATTTAGGGTAGGACACTATTAAATCTCAAGTGCTTGGACCTTTAATATCTTCACTATGGTGATATATATATACTAGGTACTATGAAGTATACTGATAATTAAAGAGTGAAAAAACATCAGGTAAGAGAAAAGAGAACATACTTTTAATTATTTTTGTTTGCTAAAAAGTAACTTGGGGTTTTGGGTCTTTTTATACTAAAAATTTTAATGTTTTTCTTTTTGAAAGCTCAGCGCTTTTCTGTTGGTTAAGTCAGTCCTGCTAAGAAAAAAAGAAGAAACTGTTTCCAGGCAAAGAGCAGAGGATGTGGGAGTACCATCCTTCATTCAGCTCCATTCCCTCAAAAGCTCATTTGTAGGTCCTGATAAACATACACACCTTCAGCATTCTAATTTTGAAATTATGTTTAGAATTATACATCTGTAAGAAGAATGAACTTTCAAAACTTTGATAGAAAATATTCCAAGGTAGATGAACAAAGTAATTATTTAAAAAAAATATATAGCTTTATAATTTAAAATTATGATCTAAAATTATATACTTATTAGTAAATTGCAACTTCTCCATATGAACAGATAACTGTCTCATTAATTCTGCGCATACTTTAGATCTTTGAATAGTTCTGAAATTCACTGTTGTGTATTATTTTATCTCATTCTAAAAGCTATAGTAATTAATTCTGATCTTCCACCAGAATCTAAGTTTAAAAATAATTCCATTAAAAGGACTAGAATTTATATTTAAATAATCTTTGCTTAGAAAATAACAGTTCAGTTCACTCATGCATTTAACAGCACTTGTAAGTTCTTTTATTCCTTCTGATAATTCCTTTCTTTCTTTTTTTTTAACTCTTCAAAGTGTATTGGGTGACTGACGTGTGAAAGATGCTGTAGTGAACACAAAGAAACTATGATGTTCTCCAGATTCTCAAAAAGCTGAACATCTAGGCAGGGAGGAAATATTCATTAATTGTAATAAAATAAAGTGATTTGCCTGTAAAATAAAAACAAGGAAAGTTCTGTGAGACTTCAGAAAAGAAAGACATGTTTCCTTGGTAATCTGAGGAGGGCTTTACTTTGTACAGGGAGAGGCATATGAGTGGGGTCTTAAAGAATGGCAGAAGTTGGGGACATGGCAGGAAGTCATTTCAGTAATTGGAAACAATGAGCAGAAGCAAGTAGGAAAGTGTGAATTCTGGTCATGTTTGGGTGGAATACAAATGCTTAGTTAAGGGCAGTAGTGACAATTAAAATGGAGAAATGAACTAGTTCCTGACAGAAGAGAGCTTTGAAAGCAGGATAAAAAGAATTTGGATTTTCTCTGTAGACAAAAGAGAAATATTGAAAGGTTTTGGAGGGGAGTATGATAGTGGTAATATTTCTTCTAAAGTTATTGATCTGAATCACAAAGTGAAAAGAAGGGTAGAAAGAGGGGAAGTTGGCAGTTTTTGAGAGACTACATAAAATAACTGAGGCTCAGCCAAAGTTTGGACATATAACAATAAAATGAAAGCCATGGATGTGAGTTAAGATGTTGAGAAAAGACAGGTAACACCAACATTACGACAGGGTCTTTTTCTAGACACCTTTTATTCTTGTATTTTATAAAGTGCTCTTTTCCCACTCTTATAGGAAAGGAAATTGAGGCACAGAACAGTGAAGTAATTTGCCCAGGTTTATAAGGTTCAGAAATAGAGAAGCAGAATTTAAGAATTTTGTAGATGAAACTAAAACTAAATGACATTCACTCCCAACAAACCGACTGAACTATGGTCATAGGTCTCCTTGAAAATAAAAGTTAAACTTAAAAAATGATTTTTTCAAATCTCAACACTGAGGCTCAACTTATTCTATAGATTTAAAGTCAATTGGAACTGGAGAGCTTTAGAGGACAGTTTTGAACCTGGGTTTCTGCAGAAGTGATGTCATTTGTGAAAACAAGGAAGTCACAGGGAAGAACAGGCTTAGTTCAAATGATGTATTTTGGTGTTGACTCAATTTTGCATTCACATTTAAAGGATGTATTAAATTGTCAACGATTATTACCCAATAGAGTCACAGATTATAAGCTAATTCTAATGTCTTCTAATGTCTACAAGAAGTAGTTTTAGAAAAATGTTATGAATTAATGTCAAGTTATCTACTGCTAGGACAAATTGCTACTCTGATCCAAGAAATTTGTCCTGCTTTGAATGAAATCATTAAAGTCGATGAGTATTTGAAAGTGTATTTGAATTTTTACAAGTGTTCTTGATTTCACCAGTTTTATAGCCAATACTTTCAATCAACAGAAGTTTAAACTAATACTTATTTTCACACTAACATTGTATTTCACACAAATGTTTTAGATAGAATTCTGCAGACAGATCTGTAAGCAGATTCATAACTTCCTAGTTGTTCTTCTTTTTATCTCATTAAGCCCCTGATTCATCTCTGAGTCCCTGATAAACACCAAGCACTCAATAACTGTTTCTTTGCAATGATAGAAACATTTAGTCTTGAATACATTTAATTTATACCATATTGAACAGTTGAGATAGTCTAAAATAACACTTTAATTGACAATTTTAAAAGTAGTGTTCTGGAATCAGAGAATACTTTTGGAGATTCCATCAACTGAAGTTGTTTGATTTTTCAGGATTGAGTCTAAAGCAAATTTCTGATATTTCTATTCTTGAAAGATGGGATGGGTTAAAATGGCTGTGGGGAAATGAATGTGCTTTGTTTTTTTGTTTTGATGAATTTGTATACTTTTATATTTTTCTGTAAGTGAAGGCTATTGAAATGGAAATAAGCTTAATAAATAAGTAAAATATAATGCAAAATTTAGAACAGAGAACCAAAACTAAAGGTAAGTTTTACAGTTATGGAATTTGCAGTTATTTGGTTGAATTCTGAAATCAAATTATTTATTCAGCTTAGGAAAAGTCCTGCCGGGATTGTCTAGTCTTAAACATATCACTGACTAGAATCACAAGTAGAATAATATTGGTCTTCATGGCATTTATGAAACTGCATATTTATTTCTAGCCTTCCTATTTCTCTCCATTTAAGGATGTGCTCTCACCACTGTGCTTCCACACTTATAGTCTATTGATAATACATGGAGATATTTCCTTGGACTTTCCCAGAACTTGAAGTTTGGGTCTTATATTTAAACCCACAAAATAAGTAGAAAAATGTAAAAGAAGTGCATTCCTTTGACTTACTTTACATAGCAATATTATTTTCCTGGTGGTTTGACTGGGTTTATGTTACATCGTGAATTTATGCTTGCCCATCTACATAAAATCAGTAATTCATGCGTTGGCTTAAATTTAAATTTCCTAGTGCAGGTCCTGATCATGTAGGCTTTTTAGAATAGAGTTGGCATATTGACATGGTCTGGTTCTCAGAGTGTGAATGTGTTACCCTGGACTAGTTGCTAGTCTTGCTGAGTGATTCACTTCATCAGTGGTTAACTCAGTACTTAGATCTTCCTTCATAAAGGGAAAATGATATATTAGTATAATTAAATCAATAGGTGCAATGCAATGAGTTGAGTTGATACTTCAACTTTGGGCATGCCAATCAACAACTTCCAGAACACTTCTTCAGGGCAAACAGTGCCCAGTCAGGCCTAGCTCTGGAGGCATGGCCAGTAGCATGAACCCCGGCATGTGAAGATAATGAGCTCCTCTTCCTCCTGTCATCTCCCACTCCTTCCTCTAGCCTATGGCTTTAGTCACCAATAGTCTATTCACCAATAGTCTCTAGCAAATGTCCAGCTGAAGACATCTTCCTAAAGACTCATTATTTACTCATGTTCACACATGTAACTCCCTCCTTAGCTCTTGTCCACTCTCTTTAGGGGACACTATCCCTCTCTGCCTTCAGCACACACAGTTCACTGTAGTTCACCTTAGCACCTCTTATGAATATGTATTTATTTTCCCACAAAGTTTTTGTTCTCTCCTTTTATTATTTAAACATAATCTAAGAACATTTTTCTATCTCACTTGTGAGAAATAAAGCCCAGTCTGTCTAGGAAGCATGAGTAAAAATGACAATGCCCTTCACTAGAGAAAACAAAACCTGGAACCTTTAAGTTTAAATTAACTTTATTAAGAAACAGGAACATTCATCTCTGAAATCCTCTAGGCTGTTGTTTCTATACAGAATTTCTGCAATTTCCTAGTTTTAAAAGATGTAAACCTCTCTATCTGTTATCACAGTCACCAAACATGTAGAACGTTACAGTATTTAACTTTTTAATTTTTAGTTACTAGCATGATAAAAATACTGTGTGCTGAAAATGCAACCTGTCATCTTCTTGTGGGGTAAGAGGAAGAAATAAATGACTGTGAGGGAAGGTGAGGACAGGGAGTGTGATCAGAAAAATCATTGTTGCAAAGGAAGGGATGCTTGATCTGAACTTTATAATTTGAAAATTTTCACCTGCCGTCACGATGAGAATGGCAGCATGGAAGAAGCAAAGAGGAAATTCAGCTTCAGGACTATGATGAGAGAGGGAGACTGAGAGAGTTGAGGAAGTGAATGACTTGTCTTTGCTCCTTTGTCAACTGAACCCATGCTGCAAACATGGATCCTAAGTTGTTTTTTTCTTTCCTCCAGAGTAGAAAGTATGAACCCCTCATTTCCCTGAGGATTTGGAGATGAACCAAAGAGGCTGCTGAGACATATCTCTCACCTGCAGTGAGGCAGTAGTGGTCTAGGGGCATATTAAGATTCAACTAACTCACCTTTCTAAGGCCCAGAAAAAAAAAAGTGCTTTTAAAGTGCTCAAAGTAACAGGAATTTTGTATGCTATCTGTAGTATTATTTTTCAGGAATTAGACACCCCCTAACTCGTAATATAAGCAACAATACATACCTATTCCCACAGATATGCTAATTTCTTGAATTTGGTTGTTTTATCAATGATATACCTGGAAATATGAAATTCAGTCATTTATTATACTAAAACAAACCAAGAGTGCTAACAGTTGCAGTGTCATAGTTAAATATTCTGTCCAGGTAGGTTTTTCCACTTTTCTCGAACTCACATGGAATATGGGGTGCTTTAGCATGACCTCATTTTTCTGACCGAGAATGATTTCCCTGCACATCCATCTCCAAATGCCACATAAACCTCACAGCCTCATTGGTTTCCTTCTCTTTCCAAAGTACTCATTGTTTACTAGAGACCAACACTGTTGTTTTTCCTCCTTTCAAATCTTTTTTTCTTGCCCAGAGATTATTTTTCATACTATATTTTTTTAGATTATTTGGCAAATCCCTAAAAGCTTGCTGCATACATTATTAAAACAAAATGAGTAAATTTGACTTCCTAGTATTTTTGCAAATCTTTTGAAAGAGAGGTAATTTTTGTTATTTAATCCTTCATCTCTCAGCACCCATGGGATGTCAGGATTTCACTGCAGAACATGAGCCAGGGCTTCAAATGTGTAAACATATGCTCACATTCATTTTTCTAAAGTGAATCCACCACTTCCAGCCACCCCCCCCTCCCCGCAACCCCACATCCCCACAAAGGAAGCGAGTACCTATAGTAAAGTTACACATTCTTGTTTTGGGAACCCTGTGGGGTCCTTCGCTGGGATCCTGATATCTGTGTGGTGGTGGTGCCCACTGTTAAAATGCAGGGAAGTTCTCCACTACTGTCCCCAACATGGCACATTCTTACAACATGACAGACTCCCCATGAATCATCATTCCCACATTTGTGAATGAGTTGGTTTTCCCTGCTATTAAGGGGAGAATTTGTATTGTCATCACTTGTCCAAAAGGGAGCCAAGGCAAAGAAGTTTCCCAACTTTGCCAGGACCTAAAGACTTCCAGATCAGACCTAGTGCTGTGAGCATCATACAGGCTGTAGAGTTCAGTAGTTACAAATAGGAAGAAATACATCTGTACATCTATATCTGCATAGATATACATCTATAGCTAGTGGAAAGTACTACAAAACAGCCCAAGCATATTCTCCGGGTGATAACTCTTTGGCTGGTCAACAAGAAAATGAGGCAGGATGAGCATCAAGGAGCATCCAGTTCTTGTCCCTGGTGAGGACCCAAACTCCAGCATTTCACTTGCTGCATCCACAGGACAAGTGAGTGGTGAGCTGAGCCCAGGACCTGTGTTTCTTCATTGCCCCTTCTTAGTGCTCCTCCCACACCTCACTCTTAATTTTAAAACGCATTTGTAAAAATCGAACAAACACATATTAATCCCAGTCCTCTGAACCGACCCTGCACCTCTTTTCCTATTTTTATGGCTCGGACTTTGGAAAAGTCATCAGACTGGACCCTGATACCTTTGACACCTCACGGCCACTTTACCTGGCAAGCTGTGGAGCGCATCTTCATTCTCCAGAATGCCTCTCTGTTTGGTCGCCTGCAGCTCACTTTTGGATTTCCAGACCAGCTTTACCATCCTGATCATCTCTGGCAAGTCCCAGGGCAGCGGCCCCTGCTGGCACCCCGGCCGGCTGCCGAGGGAGGAGGGCAGCACACCTTCTGGGGCCGGCCACCTTCTGCCTAGCTCTGCCGCGGGGAAGTAGCGCTCCAGCACAGGCATTCTGCCCTGTTCCCCAGGACAGGAGGTCGGGCTGCTGCCGCTGCCGCCGCGGCGGCTGCTGCTACCGGAGGGGAAATTCTTCCCGGGCAGGGGAAGGCAAACCCCCGTAAAATCCTCTCCAGCTTCGGAAAGGCAAGCGTCCTCCAGCCTGGCACAGCCTTCCGGTCCCTCCAGTCCCTCCGCAAACACTGCCGAGGAGAGCGATTCCCTTCCCAAGGTTTCTCGTGGCTGAGGACTGTTACTGTGCTCCTGCCGTAGAGATAGAAAGCATTTTCCCTTCTCTCCCAGGCACTGACTTCACAGCACTTAATTAATCCCAGGCTACAGCTGGAACGACAGCAGGAGGGGGGAAAGCCATTGAGGTTTTAGCATTTGCTTTTCCTCTTCTTCTGATTTATTTGTTCTCAAATCTCTTTGGGTGCTTGTCAAAGTTTGTCAGATGGCTTGTTTGATCGTCAGACTTCAGACAGAGAAGCGGGGTTCCCCTTTGCCAGCCTCTCCGAAGGGTCCCCCAGAGACCAGCTAATTGGAGGTGTCAGGTAAGGAGTCGCCTGCCGTGCTGGAAGCCTAGAAGCTGCCAGGCTCCCGCCCTGCAAGTCCCAAGGAGCTCTCAGAAGAGAGGACGCGGGGCTCCCACTGAATCCATCTGCATCTGCTTCTTTCTGGAGGACCTGGCCCAGGGGCTGCTTTGCCTGTCCACTGCCGTCTGCACCCGTCTGCACCGGGATGGTTATCAGCAGGCTCTGGGGCTGATTCTCAGCCCGTTCACACACTCTCCTCCTCCACACCCCTCCCCCTTTGCTGTCATTTGGTTCTCAGCAAACCTAACTGGGTTTTGGCCTGTTAGTCAAACCCTTTTGTAACCTCAGCTGCCCTTCAGCTGGAAGGGAAATAACATTGAATCACATTCCAAAGCTCACTCTGACAGAAGTAAATTAGGGAAGCATCAAGATCCTCATGTATACGTGCAGAGGGGTGGCACGGTCTGGACACCGAGCTTGGGATTGTTCAGAACACACTTCCAAGGAGAACAGTAATAATCTTAAAGCACATGGGATCTAAGTGTCTGAAAAGAAGGGAAAGATGTGCGAAAGATTAATTTTTCGGAGACAGAGCTCAATGGACTTAATATTTGGACCACTAACTGCTGCGTGTCCATCTAAGAGTGGTTCAGTTGAGCACGGGCCATGGGTGACCCTGTGTCCTGTGTCTCAGAGACGAGGCATTGGCCGCGGAAGTCACGGCCAATGCAACAAAAGGGGATGCCCCCTGGAGCTGATGTGAAAAGCCTTGGACATAAACGAAAGCAAGGTAGTATTGTATTTGGCACTTCTGCCAGCAAATTGGGTTTGAGGGAACAATTTGAACTTGAAGCATCACGTCACTAGCTCCCGTTTTCTTGCAGGCCATTGTCACAATCCCATCCTTCTCTTCTCTTCACATCGCTACATTGCAAAGTACTTTATTTTTCTTGGCATTTTATTTTGCTGATGCACAATTTGTTGCCTCCTCCTCTATATCCTTTTGAGGTTGGCTTATCACACAGTCATTTGATGTTTCTTTAGGGGACAGGAGACTTGGGGGAGAGGAGAAGCAGCATTGTAGGAGGTATTTTACTTCCATAGTCCTTGCCTCATATTTTAAAAGGTGAAGCCAGCAAAAACTACTGTAATTTTACTGTTATTATTATTCATCCAAACTCATGGCTAATAGGTTTTGTTTTCTATGATGAATTAAGTGGCTTTTCTTTTTTCTGGATGGAAAAGTACACTGGCAATTCTACTCTGTTTCCCAATAGGTGAAGAAGGGTCAACATTCTTTGAGGATATAAAACAACACTAAGGGACCTTGGAAACACTAGTGCTTGTGAATTTCATTATTAGAATATTGATCGAATAGCTCTTTCTGTAACAACCAGATATTCACACAACTTAATTAGGGATCTATGTGAGAAAAGTGTACTTTTTAAAAAACTTTCCTCTTTGTTAAGAGATGGAAGACTTTAAGAATCAGTTTAACACTCTCACCACGCTAGACAGTCCTTCCAGTTCTTATCTTTCTATCAGACTGGGGGCATTAAAGCTCTCTAGACTTGAAGCGATTTTATTTCATAAGGACATGGAGGCTGTTGTGCTCCATTAGCATATTTCCTGAATAACGTCTTAATCTCACTCCTCAGTCACAAACTTCCTTGACATAACAACTGAAGAGTTTCCTAAGTGTTTGACTATTTTTATTCTTGTGCAGTTATTTTGCAATAGTACTTAGCATCAGGATATCCTGACTCTTGGAACAAAGGGGTTAAGAACAAAGAAAACAAATATATGATATAATATGTCGCACACACTAATATATTAAGAATATAACTATCACACATTTCTTCAAGGATGACTTTTTCCTTAATCCAAGGATGTGTTTCCATTGTAATTCTCTATTTCTTTTTGTGTAATTCCTTGTAAAAATATCTCAGAGGAATTAAAAGATGTTAGGTCATCGAACGTGGTGAATGCTTACTTCCTAGAGGAGATGAGTTAGGGCCAAACTAACAACAACTCAAATTTTCAATCTCTAAAAGGGACCTACTTTATTTGAAGATTCGAAAATCAAAAATGTTGCACAATTTTAAAATATTCTCCCAAATACTGGATTACCTTCAACACAGGGTAGAAGTGCAAAAATACAAGAAAGGTCATTCTTGTGGTATTTCTGGCTCACACTGAAACAGGAAGTACAGGAAATCTTGCGAGAAAGCTTGGCTCAGGAGCCTTTTGGCTCAACTACAGGCTGGAGAGATTGGGACGAACTGATAGATGCTAGCACAAGGGGGACTGAAATTCCTGATCCATGTACATTCTCTCAAAGTTTCTTTTATTGTATTTTCTAGCTAACCTTTTGCCAGCTGATTTATTTTGTCTTTCAGATAGTCACTGTAAAGAGCACACCTGGAAATCTAAGACTTCCCCCTTGCTTAGTGAACATCATTCACTTTAGGATAGTATCTGTAGTCAGAAGTTTGGATCATTAGGGATGGGAGAAGAGCTTAGTGGGGCAGGTTCTGTGGCCCGGGGAGTCATGGAGCAAAGAGGTCTCATTTACGTGCCTTGTAAGGATTCTAGCCAATCTTAGTATTTGTAATGAATGTGCAAAGGATAGGAAATTTTAAATAGACTTTCAAAATAATCTTAGTCCTCCCACTGCCCCCCGCCCCTCCCCCAAACCGGCATTGTGAGTTAACCTACTATCCCATAAGAGGAAAATAGAATAGTACTCTTGTATGAAAGAAATATAATGAGAACTAGCAAAGTAAAAACAAAAAAATACAAAAACAGAAAACAAACAAAAAACTTGTTAAATAAACAATTGATTATATCAAAAATACTATGTGTTTGCAGCTACAAAGGAAATAACTGATAACCACAACACTGAGGTACATAGCCAAGAAGAGGATGTCAAAGGCATAACTGACTCTTAGACATTGGATTATTCTGAAGAATTCTTGGGTACTATGTGAGGAATTCTGGGCACTATGTAAAACATGACAATCTTATTATTGCAGTCATTGGACTGATAAGCCCTCAAATATTTGATCTAAGAAAATAAAATCTCCACAGTATTATTTATATTTTTAAAAGTTTACATTAAAAAATGGACCTTAGAGACATTCATTTCAATTTTCTATTATTTTGAGTCTATCAATAGCTTCACACAAAACTTTATATAAATGAAAATTTTCTGTCAGATATTTAAAAATATTTTATAGCCTTATTAATCTCTATCTCTCTTCTATCTTTAAAGAAAAATTCCAAACAATTGAGGCAGCATATTCATTTTGCCCTAACCTTTCCTCACCATTTGTACAAATAAAGATGTGTAAACACACAAACACACACACACACACTATGATCAACTGGATTTCACAAGTGAAATTCCCATGAAATTAAAAATGAACAAAGAAGAGAAAAATAGGCCTTTCAACTTTGTTTAAAATCTATGTAGAAGAATCGCAAACAATTTACAGTGTTCATAAAGAGAAACCGAAGTGTAATAACTTTGGCCTTAACTCATCTCAAGGAACAATGCCAGCAAGTAAGAAAAAGGACCTGGGTACAGACCAGCCATACAAGGTAGCGTGCATTTCCACTCTCACAAGGAAATGGAGAAGGTTGGGTGGAGCAAGATGAGGAGACTTGGTTGGGGAAGAGTGGAGAGGGTTGAGCTGACAGATTTGTAGTTTGCTTTCACAGTAGGCATCTAAACTGCAGCCAATCATTCTCATTCACTCTGAAAATATGAATGAACAGCAAGAATAACAGTGGAAGGGAGTGCCCTTTGTGCTAGAACCTGAGTGCTTTTCCAGAACCTGCGGGCCTGCCTGACTTGGATTCTGGTTGTCACTGTGAGCTACTCTTCTATTGCTTTCCTTTCTATATTTAAATAGAAAAACCAGGCTGTTAACTGGCATGAGACCTTAGCCTGACTTTCAGAACTCTTTTCACCAAAAATATTTTATCAAAGTAGCATTGTGTTATAACATTAAATAAATCTCCGCGTCATTATAAACCAACTTTTCTATATACTACATTAAAGTCACCACTCCACATCCAATTCTGGCCTTCCCGATGCAACTGACCACTTTCCACAAGTGACCCACCTCTTTCTCCCTTCCTTTCTGGTAACCATTAATTTGGTCTTAGAGTCTAAAAGTTTATTTTTGTTTTATTTAGTTCAATCATTTGTTTTGTTGCTGTATATAACCACATATGATTGAAATTATACAGTGTTTATCTTTCTCCATATGACTTATTTTACAAAGCACGATACCCACAAAGTCCACTTATGTTTTTGCAAATGGTAGGAATTTGCTTTTTTGTAATACCCGAGTAGCATTCCATTCTGCATCCTAACTAATGCTAAATTTGCTATTTCTGAGAGTTAGTCTACAATGCAATAACAGAGGTTCAATAACAGAGGTTGATGCAGGTTGAGAACAAAATGACAGAAGGATTGATTTTCTCCACTTCCTCCTTTCCTTTCCTGAGGATCGTTATGTGCTCTATCCTTCCTCACTAAAGACATGATGCTTTGGTATTGATGATGCCTTCCTCTGGCTGAAGTCTTTCTAGCATTTTTTACAGCTTATTAAAGATTATGAAAAACTATAACTGGTGGTAGAATACACTTTTCACAATATCATAACTTGGTATATCAATTTCTTTATTTTTAAAAATTTTTGTATAAAAGAATTGGGTTATAGGTCAGAGGTGCAGCGTGTAAGAGGTCTCACCAGAGACAAGGTGGAGGACAGACTCACCAGAGACAAGGTGGAGGACAGAACAAGCAGATTTATTGAAATTCACTGCTAAGGGGAGCAGTGGGACAGACAGGAGAGGTCTGCTGTGCCATGTGGGTTAGCTCCCTGGCCAGGGATTGAACTCAGGCTGTAGTGGTGATAGTGCTGAAACTTAACCTCTGGGCCACCAGGGAGACCCCTGGGTGTGTCAACTTCTTAGAAAAAGATCTATGACAGTGAAATCTCCAAATTAGCCATACAAGACTAATCTTGGGTTTACAAAAACAGAGTTTCAATTTGAATTCACCATTAAGCCTTTGCCTCAAACTTAGTAATTTATCAAGTAGGTTTGATGATGATAACTACCTTATCCACTATATTGGGGTCTTGTAAAAATAAAAGATGACAAAAAATGTGAGTTTTCTGTAAATAAAAATATGCTGTATAATTTGAAAATTATTATTTTTTTAGCTATAAGAAATTGAATTTACCTAAACCCGTATTTTGGCTCTACTTTCCTGGGAGCTATTAAAAAGCTGATATTTCAAGCTCTCCCCCCTTGAAGTACAGCTCACCTTGGAAACCCATGTTGCCCATGAAGAAGCAGGAGTAGAGGAAATCAAAAGGATAGGTAGAGAGAGTGTTGGAAAGTGACCAAATGGAGACAGTGAAGGATTTAATGGCATAGAGATGGGGTAAAGTCAGCAAAATGAAGTGTGAATGAGAGTAGATAAAGGACAAAGTAGGTGTTAAAAGAAGTGGTTCAATAGGATAAATATTACTGTAATTGCATTTTGGAGTTGGGCTAACCACTGAGATTCATGGGATAACCATGAATCATATCCAGAGTTTACGTGGCATGCTCTTGGTAATGCTATAGAAGTTCCCTTGATTAAAAATTTTGGTTTTAGTTCATGTTGACTAATGCGTATCTTTGATGGGATGAATTGTGTAGTCCATGTCAGATGCTCTGCTTGTGAACATGTGTCTTCAGCCCTTTCACTGGTCTCACTTCCCTACATAAACTTTTTCTTTTACTGTTATTGAAACACCATTGTTCCACACCCTTGCCAGGGTTTTGGCAGTGTAGCATTTCCCCCCAAGGTGTAATCATTGCTGCACTTCCACAATGAAGCACCTACAGTCCCACTCTGAAGTGCATGGTGATCTTCCCCCACTCCCGCCTCCAACCCCTCATTCTTAACCCTTCTTTACCCTCTGAAATTCACAGATCTATGGTCAGCTTTCAAGGGTCAATTTTATAGTTTGTCCCTAGACAAGTTTGCTTGAGATATGATTGTATGTGTGTGCATGTGCGTAGTTTTAATTACTGCCAGTTGATTGCTATTTGAGTGTTTTTAGAAGTATAGTGTGTAAAACCAAATATGAAGTTAACAAGTGGCCTAAACAAAGTATTAAATATATTTCCACCTTTTTTTTCCTGCATGTCAGATGCATGAATTTTGGAAACTCTCAAGAATTAGGTATTGCTGAGAAGATCTCAAGGAAGTTGATGGGGAGGTTATCCAGACATCCTGAAAAAGGTCCTGGGGAATGCTAAATGAGCTTCCCCCCTCTTAGTATAATAAAAATAAACTAGACCCTCTAATAAAACATAGAAAGAAAATGTAAACAAGATAAAAAGAAAGTAAGGAATAAAACCACATAATAGGACTCAATTTTCCCCTTGGTATTCATTTATTTTTATGGAGTTCAAAGTCAATTTTGAATAAGGAAATTTCAACTTCTACAGGTGTTGTAATATAATTCTTACTGCCTCGTCAAATTATCCTTTATTTTTCTGTTTCACTTATTACCTCCTGGTGATTATGAATTACATAAAATATCTCTGCTAAAAATTGTTTCTCAGTTGCTATTCTAGAACAATAATTCTCAAGTGTCAATGCGCATACAGATCTCCTAGAGATTCTATTAAAATGCAGATTCTGATTGGGTGGGGTAGGTTGGGGCTCAGTGGCTCTGCATTTCTATCAGTCTCCCTGAAGGTGTCAAGGCTACTGGTGTGTGGATAGCACTTCCAGTAGCAGGTAAAGAACTACCCCATGGCAGATACTCTCTGCATCTCCCATATTAATTATTTATGAAATACAATATGGCAAAAGTCCAGATCTTTTTCCATATACATATTAAGACTATTGAAAACAATTAGTACTGGTTCAGGTCAAATGCTCTCCATTGGCAACAAGTAATTGGACAACAATATAAGAACAAGAGCTGTGTCCAGGGATGTTCATGGCATTTAACCACTGTTTGACTTTTAAATTTTATTTCATTCATTTATTTTCCCTCATGAATTAACTTTGAAGATAAGGTTGAATATAAAGTATAAGTCATTGTGGTGAATAATATATCTGATGACTCTTAACTTAAAAATCAGGCTATTTTTTGTAAGTCTTTCTCACCAAATGTCAAACAAAATTGACTTATGTAAATTTTGCTGTTCCTATCCCTTACCACCATTTTGTTTCCTCATTGCTATCTTCAGAATGACTGACATAGAAGCAAAACACTTACTTAGTCTTTGGTCTCTGTCATGAGGGATCAGTCACCAAGACCTGATCTTTTATTTGATGTGTTAAAAATCTATGTGTAGGGGTCTTTGGATGATGCCTGGCAGTCTTTCCCACTGTAATATTCCAGGCATGAATGAATGGTGACCAGATGATGCCACACAACAAACACTGGGAATGAAGTCAGCAAGCAGTCCATGTCACTACTGCTGACTCAGAGAAACTGCAATGTCACAGTCTCAGCAAAATACAAAACAAAACACAAAAGATCAATGAAATAAACACTGCAACAAGCTGCACTTGTTATCAGGTGTCTCCTGGAATTTATGCAGGCCCAGACATGGTCTTCGTGGGAAAGTGATGCCAGAAGCAATAGGCATGTGAAATCAACTGGAAGATGAGGCTAATCAAGAGCATGAGGCTAGAACACAACCACATTTATATGATTAAAAATTTGTACAGTTAATGAAATAAGAATGCTTAGAATAAATGGAAGCATCTGCTAGTAATTGGAAGCACAGTTTGCTGTATTTTTTTTTTTTTTTCCATTGTCCTTCCTGGTTCCTTCTAAGGCTAAGTGCTTTGCTGTAGTTATGAACACCTATATTTCCTGCCATTCACAAGAGTAAGTAAAAAAAAACAAGAGAAAGCTGGGAGATATTAGATTAAAGACTAATATCCATCAAGGTTATTATTTTAGATAATTTTAGAAACTATTTGCCACTGTGAGGTAAGAGACTTAAGGGTAGGAAATAAAGATGTAGCCACTTAATACAAAGATAATATGCTACACTATTTCTGTATAGTCCACTACAGTACATTTTTTTTCAACATGCAGTATTGCTAGAAGAATAATAATGACATTATGAAGGAAAGAGAGCCTAGAACACTAGAATATTTGACAACATATGTATATTAGATCATCATCAAAAACTTCTTTAAGAGTTTCCTTTTATAGGAAACATTTTTTTCCTAACATCCAAATTCTGACTAATTTTTGTTTCACAAATTATCTAGAATGATTGTCTATTTTTCTGTCTATGGGATATGGTTACCAACTGCTGCTACTCTCTCTAAATACCTTGGATCTCCTTTTCTCTGACCTCCATGACCTTCCTGCTGAATCCATTCTGCAATTTGATAATGGTACTTCTTACATTCTCTGTCTTCTGATACATCTTTGCTTTTGATATAGCTCTTTCATTCCCTGTTTAAATATAAGATAAAATATACTTACATTTAACTTGCCTATGTTCATGTACCTTATTATGCTTAGATCTGTGTATCTCTGATACAGCATCAGGGATCAGCTCCAGAACTGTACATATGTAACTGGGCTTTTTAAAACCTACTTTTATTTTTTTCATATTTTAGTAACTAGCTACTAGTTACTTTTTTTACTTTCTTACATTGTTATTTATTTTTGTATAAGAGTTGATTTCCCCACTTATTTGTAGTTCCCATAAACTTCCCACCACATTACCTGCGAACTGTCTCTTGTGTGTGTCCCTCCCCTATTTTGACCCATCTCCCTGCCCTGCTGCATGCCTCAGATCATTGGTTTACCTGCAAGTTTTGTCTGTCTTTTTTTTTTTTTTTGACCCTTTGTTCAAATTCTGTATGTTCCTCCTATAAGTGAAACCATCTGATATTTTTCTTTTTCTTTCTGACTTATTTTACTGAACACAATCCCTTCTAGTTTCATCCATGTTGGTGTAAATGTATATATGCCTTTTTAATTCTATAATTCTCTTTTAAACTTTGAGAGGGTAATTGGTCCAACAACTATTAAAACATGTTTTTGAGTCTCTCCTAACGTTTAAAAAAAGTTCAGTGAAGGCTTATTTATCTTTAAAAGTTGTGGTAACATGAATTAGTCATACCTTATAATAATGTCATTTTCAAGTATGTAAATGAAAAGTAATGTCAAATGTTAGTAATAGATTGACACAAAGAGAATTGTAACTTAGAAAAAAAATAGTTCAAAACCCTGTGTTGGGCATTCAGAGCTTTCAAAAATAGGATCTCCTTCATCTAGTCCTGAAAACTCACTCAAACTTATGTTGAACACACAACATTTCTATGGAAATTGTATTGCTGTGTATAAACTAGACACACTGATATTTTATGTGGAAGATTTCCAAAATGGCCTCCCAAAGATGTCTACATCTTAATGCCTAGAACCTGTGACTATATTAGGTGACAGGGCTAAGAGGAATTAAAGTGGCAGATGGAAAGAAGGTGCTACACAGTTGACATTAAAATGGTGAGACTTTTTTTGATTATCTGTGTGGGTCCAAAGTGATCACAATGTTGAAGAAGGAAGCAGGATAGTTAAGAGTGGTGAGATGTGAGAAAGACTCACTAGCAATCCTCGCTTTGCAGACAGAAAGGTGTCCTCAAACCAAGGCATGAGGGCTGCCTTTATCAGCTACAAAAAGCAAGACCCTGCTTCTCTCTTAGTCTCCAGAAAAGAATGCAAATCGGCTCCGTGATTTCACACCGTGGGATCTATTTCAACTTCTGACCTTCAAAACTGAGATGATCTACATGTAGTTTAAGCACTACCTTTGTGGCAATTTGTCATGGCAGTAATATATTGTGTCATTGTTCACACTGTCCCTTTTGTTGGTAATGATTTTTCCTCGTCTAATCCAGTAAGAGTGCCATTTTCTTCAGGAAGTCTTTGTACCTACCCTCAAATTGCCCCCTATTCATTTCATTGCACTGTAAGATCACTTCATTTGTATCACTATTTGCCTTTGATGCTCTACCTTTTTTGTCTTTTGAATTAGACTGCAGGTTACTGTTTCATAATTTTATTATAAAACCCTATTTATTAATTAATTCATTAATTCATTCAACCTGCATTTATTGAGTAGTTAATAATTTATTGAGTGCCTGGTGCTGGGTGCTTCATACATAAAAACACAGTCCCTTTTCTTAAAATTGTTTACAAATTTAGTGGAAAATGAGCACAATAGACAGCTAATTATCAAACACAGTGAATTGTGGTTCTATAATGAAAATGTGGACACAAGAGATCTCAATTAGTATTTTTCAGTAATACAGATGACAACTAACTTATACTTAACATTTCCCCAAATCTTAACAATTAAGAGAATGTCTAGAAATTTTCCACAAGACAGCAACTTTCCTTCCAACCATCTTTAGTTAGCTATCTTAGCTAGCTGTTGTGCTTTAAAATATAAAGGAGCAAGACTGAAATTGTAAGTATTTTATAAATAATCATTTATACTTGAATTCTAAGGTTTTAAAGACACTAATAGCTTACCAAGCAAAAAGTTTAGTAAAATCAATTTTATAGGGAAAAATGCCCTCAAAACAAAGAATCATGATATATATATATTTATATATACACACAAACAATATTATATAGAATTTGTAACTAGACAGAAAAACATGGATGGTTAATTACATATTCACTGATTATTTTTCATTTGCTATAGAAGTTTTGAAAGTTTCTATCGCAGTAATTTTAAAACTTTAACAATATTTTTGTTATAGTCATCTCTTCCGAAAGTACTTTGCTCAAGCTTCAGATGCCATCAAGCTTCAGAAGGGGGATTTGAACCCTGGCAGGCTGGCTTTAGAACACTGTTGTAGTACCTATATGGTTAGAATGTTGTATAAAGCAGCAAATGTCTGCTTAGTTTAAAGATTGTGACTTTATCTGACTATATCATAACATTTAAGTGAGCCAAGTTTTAAGGAAATAATTAATAATTATCATGCCCAAAATCTATTTTATAGATGCTTTCTTCTGGTAGGACTACAATTTGTGTTTCTTATGTCACATTTACTGCCACTGATTTTATGGCTGTGACCACAGCCTTCATCTAAGTGGTAAGGAGAGTCTTTTTTTCTCAGTATGACCAGAAAGAAAAAACAAGGTACACATGGATGTTTAAAAAAATTAGATAAACATCTGTTTGCTTTAGTAGATGAGTGGTTTCTTCAAATCAGGAATAACTATTCCCTGTGAAAAGTGACTTGATTGATCTATATCACTCCTTTGTGATGCCATCATCACTCACTATAACTGTTTGGGGTAGTGTGGATGATCACCACAGTAGCCTCTATGTCATTTCCAACTCTGCTGTCTTTATCTAGAATCTTGGATCTGAAGAATCTTGGAACTGGAGAATGGTGTTGACTAATTTATCCAAGACTTGGGACACATATTTTCCTTTTGGTGCCATTTAGCAATGCTGCTTACAGTGTCACAGCGCTAGCTGCATCTGTGCTTTCTAAACAGTTTGGCCAGAAATTAAGAAAAATCAATTTTAAATGTTTCCTTAACAGGAAATGACTAGGGTCAATTTTTGCATGGACACAGTACATGTACAAAATTAAAATCTGGCTCCCAGCTGATTTCTGTAAAAGTAAGGAAAAGTACATTGTGTGTATTTGGTGTATATGCAAGAAGAAGGGATTGTGAATAGACAAATGGAAAAAAATATAAAATTATGCTAAAAGGAAAAAAAAATGTATGGATTTTTACTAGCAATGATCTTAGAACTCACTATAAAACCCAGGAGGCCATTGGCTACTGGGCCTGTCACTCAATATTAGTCTGCAACTGTCTGTTTATTATAACTTCTAACATGTTTCAGAGCACCTGGAAGATTCTCCAGATCCAATTCTATAAAATGGTTAAAATACACCCCCTTCCCCCACAGGATATATCATACTTTCTAACTTTCAAAGGGATAGTAGCTAAAAGAGCATGGTATTGGAACAAAAAGAGACATTGAAATAGAATTGAGAGCCCAAAGAAAAACAAATATATATTAGAGAGTTAATCTATGACAAAGGAGATAAGATCATACAATGGTGAAAGGAAAGTTTCTTCAACAAATGACACCAAGAAACCTGGACAATCACATGGAAAAAAATTGAAGCTAGATGATTACTCAACACCATATATAAAAATCAATTCAATTATCAAATGATAATTGCATATCATATGAGAAGGGATAAATTTCCAAAATATACAAAAAATTCATACAAAAACACAAAAACCAACCAAAAAATGGGTCAAAAATCGGAATGGTTCTTTCTCCAAAGAAGACATACAGATCACCTACAGGCAACATGACTTATAAGAGAAATGCAATCCAAAACCACAATGAGATATCACCCCACACCTGTGAGAATGGCCTTAATCAAAAAGACTGAAAACAGCAAGTGTTGAAAAAACATGTGGAGGAAAAGGGGACTCTCATTCACCCTTGGTGGGAATGTAATTTGGTGCTGTCTCTATGGAAAGTGGTATGGAGATTCCTTAAAAAACTTAAAACTGGAAATGTCATATCATCAGCAATACCACTCACTTTTAGGTATTTATCCAAAGAATATGAAAAAAAAAAAAAAAAACAAAACAAACAAACCAAAACAAGCTTGAAAAGATGTATATAGCCCTATGCTCATAGAAGCAGTCATCACAATAGCTAAGACATATAATTAACGTAATGCTCACCAATGAATGACTAGATACAGAAGCTGTAGTTTGCAGATTCAATGGAATTGAGCCCATTGACTTAAGGGACTATTAAAAGTGATGAAATCTTGCCTTCTTGTGAAAGAATGATTATGCTAAGAAAAATAAGTCAGAAAGTGACAGACAATTACCAGATGGTTCCTTCATGGAAAATAAATAACCAAAGCAAACAAACTGACAAAACACAACAAAAATAGCTCTCAGATTCTGTGAAAAATGTGGTGGTTACTAGAGGAGAAGGGGGAGGAAGATGGCTCACTTGGAAGTGGTGGACAATTTGATAGTGTGATGGTATTAGAACTTTGATGGTGGCTATGTGAAGCATATACATGTATCAAGGTGTGAAGCTATACTCCTAATATATATCATTTTGTAAATGAATGGCAGATCAACACAATTTGATTAAGAATTATTTTCTTCTAGTACGATCTGAATAGTCTTTGAATACTAACCTAGTTTGTCCTTAAATCTATAGAAACTCATTTTAACATAATCATTCCTAGAGAGAATTTAAAGCAATGTCATTCTTTCCTTCCCTCTATCAAAAGACGTAATTACCAAATTATCAAAGGCTTCCTTGATAAGGCATCTTTACCTGGATCTCAATTCTTTAGATATTGCTGGAACCATGCGCCTGACTGATAGAGCACTGGGAAAACTCCTTTACCTCTTCAAACCTTAGGAACATCATTTAGGACATGAAAGTGATAATTTTCTAAACAATATCCTTGTGGTCTGGAAAAAATGAAGTGACATCCAAAAGCTTTCTATTTTTTACCCCATGGATGGTTCCTATAATATGAGAACTCTCAGGTTTCTTATGAGAGTATGAGAGAATATATGTTGTTTTTATGCACTGGGAAAGATTGTAGAAGTTGGCTATGTTAAAGAAAGTGAGAAAATGACTGTTTTCTTCCACCAGGGGATCAGGATGGATGGAAGGGAGTTGCTCTGTTCAAGAGGCATCTGGAGCTATTCTTAGGGAGTTGCTCTGAGGCATCCTTTCCAGTCCCTCCGTTGAGAAGTGGAGACAAGACAGTGATGAGGTTGGTGTGGTGTGGGGCTGGGGAACATCTTGGGAAATTTGGTAGCCTCTGTCTAACACCAAAGGTTTAGCTGAAGTAGTTCTAAGGATTAACTGTTATTTTGGGGTCTGCTCAGTACATACTAGCAAATTTCAGCGTGGAGGTTGTAGAATGTCTCTGAACTTCCTAGTCTTAGCTATCTCCTCATTTTGGGATCTTCTACCCTGCGAGGTGAGCCTAACCTAAGAATGATGTTGCTGCCATTGATCAGAACAAGCTGTTCATCAGGTACAGAGGGTACCTCTTCTACGAGTGCATGACCATTCACCTTCTCCTACGCTGCCCAACCATGTGGCCTCATGGGCATATAAAAGCAACTTCACAATTTGGGAAACAGTAAGAAGTTTCAGAGTGGCCTGAAGAAACTCAGCCAGTGTGGACCTATACTAGCAACTGGGTTCCAAGTCAACCCTATTTCTTTTCTATCTTACTTTTCCTCTCTTGGTGTCCATTTCTAATCTCTGAAACAATTGAAACAGTGCTTTGCAGTTTCCTCCCACCCTTTTAGCCAATATTGCCTGGTGGGCCAAACAAATCTCATTCCAGGAGATGCTCAGTCACTACCCACCCAAGACCTTAGGCCAACTTTGGGAGAAGGGACGCCATTTTGTGTGCAGTGCGCACAGGTGCTGTGTGACATCCCCACTAGGCTGCTGGGGCAAGGCAGGCAGGTTACCCCTTTGGATACCTGAAGAGCGGTGGCTTCCACCTCCTGCACTGCGGGTATCACTGCACATGGTCAGGGCAATGGGACAAAAGGGATCACTCTGGCTCTTCAGACGCCAAGATGAGGAAAATCAACGTCAGGGCCCAAAGGATGGAACTGCTGGGGACAAAAGGTTACTACACATTAACAATTGGTCTTCACAGAAGCAATGAATAGGTGTTTGAGAAGGGAGAAGAGATGAGATCTCTTGACTCTAGGTGACAAATCTTTCTCAGGTAAACTCTGAGGCAGAGGGCTTCATTCTCTTTGCACCCATCAGTAGCCAAGGCACGGAAATCAACTTAACAGCACTGAAAGCAAACAGTTATTGAGCATCCTCTACAGACCAAGCACTAGTCTAGGTACAAATCAAAATTTAAACAACATGGACTTTACATTGCAGTGAGGGGAGCCACAGTAAACACACAGTAAGACAAAAACACAGTAATAAGAAATACTCAGTGGTTATAAGTAAGAAACCAAAAATATCTGTAAGTTAAAGGGCTATTTTAATTGTATTGTCAGAGGAGGCCTCTAAAACTAAGTCATGTTTGAGCTGACAATTAATAAGAAGAAACCAACCAGGAAGAGAGCTGGGGAAAGGATTTTAGGCAGAAGGAACAATAGAGGAATGGTCCCTAAAGTAAAAACGAACATGCATGCATCAGAGACCTGCCTTAGAATCCCTGTCATTAAGTAGTGTGACAGGGAGTCAGTGAGTAAAGGAGAGGAGGCAGCAACTTTGAGTCATGTAAACTAGCAAATGATGTGGAATGTCATCCCAAGTGTGGCTATAAACTTACAGAAGGTTTTCAGAAGAATGACATGATCTTATGTAGTTTTCACAAGATCTCACTGGTTGCTCTGCAGGGAAATGATTTTATAGGATCAAGATCGGAAGAAGAAATTAGATAGAAGTTTGAAAAACTGAAGAAAGAAAAGATGATTCTGTGGGTGTGGTGGTAGCCACGTGACCAAAACAAAGCAGTTTCAGGAACAATTTCAGAGGTGGGATCTCTAGAACATACCTGTGGTTTGGTGAGTGAGGAGAAGAGGGAAGCTGGGTTCTAGTGCGAGTTATTTGCTGGGTGGGGAAGAAATATATTTAGATGTGGTACTTATCAGATGTTCTGTTTGATATTGTGTTTGGGATGTCTTTTAGATAACCAAGTAGGTGCCAAGTAGACAGTCTGCTATATAGTATGGGGGGAAAGTCAGTTATTAGATATTACTTTGGGAATTGGTAGCATACAGAAATTATTTAAATGAAAGGAAGCAAAACATTGTGTCCAGTTAAGTTCAATTGCGTCTACCTCAAATCAACACTTAGGGAACTATGTTTAGTAAGTCCTAAGGATGAAGAGGTCAGACAGTGATGATCCTGGGGAAAGAGACAGACCAAAATGCTATTGTTTTAATGTAGTGGTCAAAAAGGGTAGGTATTAATAAAGGAAGCTATACTATGGGCAAGAATTATGCCTGGAATAGCCATGGGCAGCAGCCATAAGAAATATGCTGAAAGATAATCATTTGATAGGAACAATTTTCTTGTGAGCTCCTTGCTCTTAATATGGCTGCTTACTTAGAGACCATTGTAAGCAGATGGGACTGGGTGCAGAGGTTGTCTCATGGACAAAGAAAAACTCTATTTTCAATGGTTATTTGATTTGGAAGAAGGCAACGATCACTCTGGCACTTAACATTCTCCTTGATGAAAAGAGAAGATTGAACTTGGTCAGTAGTTTCCTGTGTCAGACAGATGGTGAGACAGGGAATCAGGCCCATAAGTTTTATGTACACACACCACATACACACACACAAGCTCTTATGTTATCCTACATATTTTAATGCATTATATAGTTTAATCTATGTATGAGTATCGACTTATGAGTAAAGTAGTAGTAGAAATAAAATATTTAGTTTTGTAAAATCATGCAGACTGTCAAAAAGTTAAATTCTTTGCTTTAACTTTAGTCAGCAACTTAGTGAAATTGTGCGTGTGTGTGCGTGTGTACATAGATAGATGTTAATGCCTTGATGTGTATAGGCTCTAATTGACTGATAAAGTACAAACATAGAAACAAAATATTTACTGCCAAATTAATGCAGTTTCTTAGGCAAAACAATTCAAATCATGGAATATGTTGGGAGTAGGGATCTGATTAAAAAGTATATATGTATATCTGTCACTGTATTAAAATATGGTCACTGCCAGCCCTAATAGCTTCTCTTCTATAAATTTATGGCTTTTTCCCCTTTACTCCTCCTCCACATGCTCTAATCTGCATGGAGCTACCATGAAATCAGAGTCTTATGAAATAGGGCATGTCTGGTAATAATGGTGTATACAAAGAAACAGGCAGAAGAGAAAAATCATTCCATCTCTCATATATAGTTGCATCTGGGCCTCATTTTATGGGCTTCCCAAGGACTCCGGGGCTAAGGACATTATCTCCATGACTTACATTGTATTCAGCAATCTGTAATCTGGGACTCAATATAGTTTATCCTGCCAATTATTCTGAGATAAAGATTCCTGTGGGAAAACTGTCTAATCCACTGCCATCTTAGGCTTAAATTTTCCAGTTATGGGACTAATGTAAAAGTATGTTGAAATATGACCTGCTCAATCAAAGATGCTGAAAGTAAGACTGCTTAGGAGTTTGTGTCATTGTGTACTTCCAGAAAATGTTCTCATTTCTCCTTAACCATACTTGAAGTTAAAATTTTAGAGGTAATATTAAAGATTGCCAACTCCTTCTTAAGCCAGGCAAGAATTCATTTCCTGCACTTTTCAGTGATATTTGAATACTACCTATTTTAAAACTTGCATTTAGTACAATGAAGACCTCCTAATTCACAAAGATTTATGTAATAGACAAAAACTCAGCAAATGCAAAGATTCAAGTATATGTGGTTAGGTTTTCATGATTAACAGTAAAAATTTAATTTAATTATAACCCTTTAGCTAATAATGCCAATAGGGTAGGTGCACTTAAGCAAGTTTTCTTTTTACTAATACTTCCCATTTAAGTTCCTGAACTCAAAAAAGAGTATTTGAATGAAAAATTTTTAATACATGTAATATATTCTTGCTCTGTCATAACAGTATAGCAATTTAAATGATATTATGTTGAGTATCAGTTATATTCAAGCCTATTTGAATATTTTCAGGGTTTTTGCTTCTATGCTAAATGACTGCAGTCTATTGTTTTTGTAAGTTTGGGGGTTAGTATTTTGCAAGTTTTCAGGTCATTTTTATTGTTTTGAGGCAATTGGCTATTGCAACTTGGCCCTCCCATCAACTCTACAACTTCTGTAGAGACTCTTTTAGAGATTGTGAAACCATCACAGTGGTTAACAGTGTCCATAATGTATATTATTCTTGTAAATAAGTAGGTATAGAGTTAGCTGCAGCGTAGTTCTCTTAGAATGCACAGATGAGAATGCTAGCTATTTTTTCTTTTATTTTCAGAAGGTCTGTAGGCTTATTTATGGTTTCCTTGTTCTATTCCAGATGAATGGATTTGACCTAAGGTCTGCATGCCTGGTACCTGGGTGGGTGTGGCATGGTGTAGCGATGAGGCCAGGAGCACTGGAGCAGATCACAGCTGAAATTCTGGTTCTTTGATCATTCTGATGTGTGACATTGGGCAAGAGACTTTACCTCCCAAACCTTAGTTTCATCAACTGGAAAATGAGAATGAAAATAAACACTCCCCAGAGTTGTTGTGAGGATAAAATGAGGTGTGTGGTATGATAATACTAATATTTATAGAGCGTTTATTATGTGCCAGGTACACAGTTAACACTCATAAATGGTAGCACCGTTAGATGTACCTGGCCTGTGCCTTTACTAGTTGGATTTTACACAATTAATCCACTGAGTCCTCACGCACATTCTTTTTTTTTTTTTTTCTCAAATGCCATAGAAAATAATCACAAGGTAAAAAGGAATAAATTAAAAACAATCTGCTTTGTACGGACACTGGGTTAGACATTCTGCTTATAAGTATCATCTAATCCTCTCAGCAACCCTTTTAAATAGGCCCTCATCTCACCTCATACAGATAAGAAAAAAAAGTCCCAGAAAGGTCAAATGGAGGTATAAATTAGATGTAAAAGTTAACTTTTTTGCATAATAAGCAACAATATAAATAGAAAACTATGTATATAGATGTCTATGAACGTTGACTATAGCATGCATATTAATGATCTAGTTAATTCCCTTTTTTATTAGCAAATCATCAATCATATTTTTCTTTTCTAGTGTTAAAATAAAAACATGTAAAGATTTTTTTCCACACATATACAAAACAAGATGTCAAATTCATCCTATTCTGCCTAACATAGATGTTCTCATAGATCCTTGCATGCCAGTATACTGCTAAATTACTTTGTTTCCATCATGGTACATACTGAGGCTTGTTTTTGCTGCCAACACTCTTCTTTGGTTTAGAAAATTTCCCCTAGATCATTTAGAAGTATTCCCAGAAAAGATGAAAATGCCAAAAACCTGGTCAAATTTTTTTTTTCAAGTATTGCACCAAGAATGGAAGGAATCCGGGAATCTAGAATGTATATTTATTTGGTTACAAGAAGAATAGGGGTTATCCCGATGCCAGAGATGCAGCGTTTGTTGCTCTCTTTCATAGCTGAAAATATCCCTCATTCTCTTGCTAACTTCATGTATTGTGTGGTCAATCATTCTACCTTTCTCTTATTTTTAAGTTTATTACTTATTTCAGGGGGAGAGGAACTTTGAAAAAAAAAAAAACATCTTTTGGGTGGTGGGAACGCTACCTTTTCAAGTGAAGGTGTGAATTAGACGTAATAGTTTGTAATTCTATTTCCATCTTTATAAAGAAATTTCATTCAGGCATTCTTGTGTTCTTTCACCTTGAATTAGAAAGTGCTCCATCTGGTTTATTTCGTTTTAGATAGCTCAGACTTCAAAGAAAGGCAAGGGTTATATCCGCTGACAATTGCGCAAGCAAAATAAAAGTCTTCCTTGACCCCTGCAGTGGGTGAAGCCCCAGAGATGTGATGACGTGCGCTGTGGTTTGCTGACTCCCAACGGGTTTGATTCTTCAGGCTTGACTCAGAAAAAGAATCCCCCTAACTTCAAGCACAATTGTGCCCGAGTACAATTACTAATAAAAATATCATGAAATTGAATCTGGTGCTATTTTTGCTCTTAAAATTCTGTGTGTCTCTGTGTTTTCATATGTGTATATCTCTGTGTACTTTAACTTCAACATCCATATTCAACACATTTTAGAATTCTTTTAAATACAAATATAGCATGCAAGCTTTGAGGAGAAATTCTGGCAGCAGCTCCTCAAATGCAATGGTTTAATCTCTATTGATATCTACGTAGACTCTCGAAGGGCAGATCAGTTTCTTAATTCATGAAAAAAAAAAAAAAAAAAGCAGAGAACTTGTATATTTTCTGCATTACCATTTCGGCTAGACGACGCTTTTGAGTAGCAATACAAATCACCAATATTTAATTTTATCTATAATTTTACTCTTCTTATTTTCAAGTAATCCCAGTTTAGTTCCAGCCCGGCCTGGTTTTGCAGCTGCTGTCTGATTTGGATGCCACATCTGCAGTATAGCGATAAGATTTCCCACCTACGTCATTTCACAGCGGTGTTTTAAAATGAATGAACTGCATGAACCCTAGTCTTTGAGATACAACAGCTTTATAGCTTGCACATTTTTCACACAGGATTAAAAGTTATACACTAGCTGTAATTTTATAAAAACTTGCAAAATAATAATCTGTAAATTAATAATTAAAATTAATTAAAAATGAATGCAATCTATATGGAATATGTATGTGTATGTATATGTATGTGTGTGTGTAGCTAAAAGGAAGTAATACATGCAAATTCTTAAAAAATTATGAAATATTTCTATAGTAAACTCAGAAAATAATATAAATGAATAGTCTATACAAGTTGATATGAACAATCGTTACCAACATTGGTGGTATTGTGGGTGATTTTATTTTCCTTTATATAGCTTTCTTAGTTTAAGTTTCCTATATTGAATATTCAGTTCTTCAAAAATCAGAAAAGAAATACCAATAAGTATCTTTATGAAAACTAATTGTATAGGTGGAAACACTCAGGTAGAATGTCAATGTCAACTTTGAAGAATAAATTCCTTTGAACTATTAAACAGTGAGTTTGGATTCAGACACAAATGAACAAACAAGATGGTGAAATTTATGCCAGTCCTACAGTATTTGGATTTAAGTCCAGTTTAAAATAAAAAGAACATCTCAGAAAACAAAAACAAAAACAAACAAAAAAACCCAACTGTCATCCAAGGAAAATATTCAAAGTCTTTGCCCATATCTAGAGTCTTGTTATTTATCCCAAATTGGTATGGCATGTCAGCAGTTAGATCTAGTCTTATCTATTCAACTTGACAATCAATTGAGTGTTCATCACTTTAACATATTCAAAATGTACAAAAGGGGGCCTCCCTGGTGGCACAAGAACTACACTATGAAGCATATGCAGCCTCTGCAGCACAGAGTTCGATCTCCAGCCAGGGATGTGACACACATGGTGTAGCAGACCTCTCCTGCTTCCCCCGCTGCTCCCCTCAGCAGTGTGTTTCATTCAATCTGCCTCTTCTGTTCCCTGCTCTGTCTCTGGTGAATCCTCTCACCACCCCCACACCTGTGGCCTGAACCGCAGTTCTTGTATGCATAAGTAAATCTTAAAAAAAAAAAAAAAAAGATACGAAAGGGAGGTTCTAACATGTTCCTACTTTCCATCATCCTTACTACCCCTGGATTTATTTGGGTCTCTCTATGCTGCAACCTCTGACTTCAAGTCTTCTCACATCCTGTTCCATCTTTTCAGAACATTACCTGTACCCTTTCAGCACATCAATTCCTATACATATTTCAGGTACTGGTTAGGCACATACCTTTACTTACAGATCATAGCTTGGTTCTCAGACCCCATGTGAAGGCTTCCCAGTGTGCTCATGTGGTCAACCATGCTCATTATTAATTTTTTTTTTAAAAGATTTATTTACTTATGCATACAAGCACTGGGGTACAGGCCAGAGGTGTGGGGGGGGGTGAGAGGATTCACCACAGAGAGCAGGAAGCGGGGAGCAGAACAGGCAGACCAACTCAAGTACACTGCTGAGGGGAGCAGAGGTCATGTGGGTCCCCTCCCTGGCCAGCAGCAGGGATCGAACTCATGCTGCAGTGGCTGCGGTTTGCTTCACAGTGCGCTGCTTAACCCACTGCGCTACCAGGGAGGCCCCCCAACCATGCTCATTATTAAGAGCACATTTGTCTTATGTGGTGTGAAAGGCACTGAAGGGCAGAAACCCACATGTGTGGCACACACTAAGTATCACTCACTAGTCAGGAACTGCTGTGACCTCCCGAGTTCAATAATTATTCCACTCTACTCGACTTAGGAAGAAAGAGGATGACCTTAGTCTTGATGACTGTCATTATGCTTGAGTTTGCTCCCATAAAAAACAAAACAAAGTAAAACAAAAACTAGGAAAAAGAGGAAGAAACTTTGAAATTGTATTACTAGGAAATTTTAATTTAACTTGTTGCATAATTTATTTCATTAAAAAAAACACCTTGGCTTTGTCTTAGAGAAGTGACCACATATACAGAAGAATTTTAAAATAAAGTTGAAAAAGATTTTTTCCCTTCTGCCTATTGTAAGTCTCAAAAGCAAACATTTGTGTTAGTTCTACACATGCTACATCAAAGATAATATGATTTGTTCTTCTTCCTTGAAAAGTTTCCGACATCTGTAAGTCATTAGCTTTTGTCTGGTTCTTTTGTCATGTTGGATGAAGTCCTAGAATGCTTCGTGTCTCCATTTTTCTAACTGTAGAATGGGGCTAATTTTGTTCTCCCTAATGAAATATAAAGTTAAAAAAATAAGCTCATGCTAGCATATAGATGTTACCCAGTCAAGGGAGGGCAGAGTCTAAGGAAAAAATGAGTCCCAACAACCTCATTTGCTGACAGTGATTCCTTCTGAGCAATCAGAGATATTCTGTTGACTGTGGAGAGTGGGCTGGGAAGGGATTAGGCTCCCTGTGGGCTAGGGGAGTAGAGAGAGAGATGGGACATGGCATGTTTTATTTTATTTTTATTTATCTGGTGTGAAAGGCACTGAAGGGCAGAAACCCACATGTGTGGCACATACTAAGTATCACTCACTAGCCAGGAACTGCTGTGACTTCTCTAGTTCAATAATTATTGAGATACAACATCATGTAAGTTTAAAGTACACTACCTAATGATTCAATAGATGAATACAATATGAAATAGATACCATAATAAGTTTGGTTAACATCTTTCAACTCACATAGGTCGAGTTCCAGTTAAAGAGAAGTTCTGGGACTGTAAGGTGCCACAAGGAAGCAGCATATTTTAAGTCAAGGCTGGAAAACAGTAAGTCAATTGAGTTGCTCAAGTGCTTTTATAAATTGTCACAATTGTATTACTGGCTGGGGATTGGGTCTCCTACCTCATGAGACAGGCATACACCAGACCAGGCCAAGAACCTGAAGTCTCATCCAAAGGAAAAACATAAACCATCTTCTAAATCATGATGAATTTCCAAAAACACCAATTTCTTCAATCTAATAAAATCTACACTCTTAGGAGGAACATAAGGGAACCAAATGAGGATCAAGGAAAGGAATAAGAACAATATTAATAATAACAATAACAGCAATAAAGACACAGAAACCAAAAA